>JAODAL010004828.1:0-151125 GCA_025379985.1 Phyllomedusa bahiana | reverse complement strand
TTTTAAAACCCTGAAATTGAGACAACCCATTTAATAAAATTTTAAAAAAAAAAGAGGAACAAAGACATGGGGGGGGATTCCACCCTTTTTTTAAAAATGTGTTTTTTTAAATTAAACAACAAAAAAAAACTTGCATTTTACAAAATAGCTTTAAAAAAATTCCTCTGAATTGTACAAGGGAGGAAACGGGGAAAATTTGCCAGAGGTGGGGTTTAATTCGAGGACGGGGAGTATGGAGCACACAGAAAACAAAAACAGAGACCATTTCCCCCAGCAATTTTGGAGTAAAAGGGAGAAAAAATCCCAAGGGAAAAAGGGGCACCTGGGTGGAACGGACGTTAACCACCATATTTCCAAGTGAAGCTCAATTGGTCCGCACTCCTACAGGGGGCAAGCGCTACCCCCGGTCTTGACTGTGTTTCTGGGGAAGGTGGAGTTCTCCACACTTCCCCCACTCTTCTTCGCACACAGTTTTCGTTGGGTGCGTTTATTAAAGGGGATTTAAAAAATGCGGTGTTTAAAAAATGACGGACGCCACCCTGGGCTCTCAAACCCCCCCACTGTAACTCGGCCCTGGGTCAAAGCTGTGGCACAGGAAGTATAGGGCAAGTACAGTTCAACTGGAAAAAGGGGTTTTAAAGACACCTTTTTCCGGGAAATTTTTAATCTGGGGGGGGTTTAACGGTTTAATGGAAAACTGCGGTCCAGGGGCAGGTATAGTCCAAATTTCCAGTTAAAATAAAAAAATTGGTTGGGTTTAAAGACTCCTTTTTCTGGCAATTTTTAATCGGGGGGTTTTTCCCGGTTTTAAAGGTATACTGCGGTCCCGGGCAGGTATAGTAATGTCCGGGGGAAACTAAAAAAGGGGGTTGAAAGACTCCTTTTTCCGGGGACTTTTTTTAAACTGTGGGTTTAGACGGTTTTAAGGGGCCCCTGCGGGGGCCCGGACAGGGGGTTTTTCAAAGTCCAGGGGTTTAACTAAAATGGTTGGTTGAAAGACTCCTTTTTCCCCCCCCTTTTTAATCTGTGGGTCAGAAAAAGGTTTTAAAAAGGGGAAAGAAAGCCCTTTAAAGGGCAGGGGTTTTTCAAAGTCCAGTTCAAATAAAAAAGGTGGTTCAAAGACTACTTTTTTCCGGACTTTTTAAAACTGTGGGTCAAGCAGGGTTTTTTGGGTCATTTCGCGGGGTTTCCCGGACAGGATATTCAAAAGTCCAGTTCAAGTTAAAAAGATGGGTTTAAATTAAAACTGGGGCCCTTCCCGGGGAACCTTTTTTTTTTGTGGGTGATGCAGGGGTTTTAAGGGGATGCGGTTGGGACAAACGGGATAGTTTAATGGTTTGTGTGGGCTTTTTTTTTGTGGCTTTTATAGCCTAATTTTGTGCTAAGATTTTACAGGTATCCCTTTTGGGCTGTTTTGGCTGTTAAAATTTCCCGCTCTCCAAACCCCGTTTGGGTGTAAGAATGAAAGGTGTTTTTGCTCTCCCTAGATTTTTAATGGTCATGGGAGGATGAATATCGTTTCAAAAACCTTTTCGATGGGGCCGATATGGGACTATCCCCCCGTGCGATAGCCAAAACGTAATCGCTCAACACTATTCTATACTCCTCTGTGTCTCTCCCATCATGCATCTTGTTTTCCTGCATCTCCATAATCTAAAGGTGAGTTCTTTCTTGTTTTTGTATTTGATACAAGATTAAAAAAATTTTAGTGACTTTTGGTTGGCTCCCCTTTGCTTTTGCCCTTTCTTTGTTGTGTGCCAAACCCGAGTTGTTTTCATTTTCTTAAACGTTTTTTGGCGTACAAAATGTATGTGAAACATCCGCATATGTTAGTGTTTAATGTACATCTTATTATATTTGGGAAAAATAAAACAAATTAGGCAAGATGTTTTTTTAACCCTAGGGCATTACCAAAAATCCCCTTAAAAATTTAATTCACATAAATGTTTACTTAAATTTGCAAACATGTTTAACTACTTCAAAGATCATGATGTGCAGGTGCATTGTGAGAGAAGTCCCCTTTCCATAAAGTGTTTGTGATTCTAGTCAAACGGTGCCCATGCAACTTATGATGACATAGATCATGTTCTGTTGCTGCGTATGATGTATTGATGGAAAATATTGCACTGAATGCAGCACTGCTATTTCTGTCAAATCTGACAAAATGTGTCCTGGAGTCTCTGATGCAGTGTAGGAAGGCACATGGGACTGTCGTGGACGGACGATATGTGTCACCGATCTGCCTGAAGTCGGAGAAGAAAAAAACATTATTTCTGGTGTCAGCGGCAGTAGGCCACTGACACATTTATATTACTAGTATGGCTGCAATGCCGTTATCCGGGTTGGGTTTTTACTGGAGCAGTTAGAAGAGTTGGGTGGGATGACTGCTCCCATATTCTTGGCCAGGGCTTACCAGCAGGTTCAGGGGAGAAGGGGTGTGGTTCCCTATCTGACCAAACTGCTCAGTGGAGCAAGTGTTTGTGAGAGAGCCACAGCTGGGCCTTGTACTCCTGGAAGACGGAGACCTGCATGCGGTTCCCTAAACCTGGGAGGGGAAGACACGGCACTGTGGTTTATAGTAAAGACTGTGATTGTTTGGTTTTGGCTGAAGCAGGCCTTGTCATTTGTTTCCTTTTTTGTGGATCACACCAATACAGTTTGCAGTGATTTACCTTTGAAGAGACTGATATCGTTTGAGCTACAATTGGTGTCTCGGATGCGGGCCAAATCCTGTAATAAGCGACTGCATGTCTTGGGTTAAGGCAACTGCAACCCTAAAAGACCAGATGGGTGTAATGGAGAAGTTCCTAAAGCACCTGGTGCAGGCCAGCACCCAACAGCAATAAGCCAATGACAAATTTGTGCGATCGCAGCAGGAGACCAACCAGCTCCTTATCAGGCAGATCGGTGACATATATCGTCCATCCACGACAGTTCCTTGTGCCTCCCTACAGCAGATATGAGCATAAGAGTTATCAAATACCATATACAATTGTTTTTTTTATTATCAAACATGAATTAGACTAGGACAGATATTATGCAAAAAGTCAATGGTTGCCACTATGCATTTTCCTGTATACTAAACTGTAGGTTTGATATTATTTTCCTCTTCCCCTATTCCCATGCTCAGAGCTTGATATAGCAAGTTGTGATAGATCTGTTGGAGTTCATTTCCTTTAATCTAAAACACATAGGAAAACAAAGAAAATCAAAGTAAATTTTACATTTATGAGCAATATGTAAAATTTTGGTCTCCAGCAAACATTCCCAGCGTGGGTTACTCTATGGAGAGACAACGTGATACAATATATGAAAACTGTACAGACACAAATTGATAGCAAGAGAAGAAAAAGCATATTCCCTTACCAAATAGTTTTGTGACTTTAAAAAATAACACACAGCTTCTTAGCTCTTTCACCGATGATTGTAACATACTGAACAATTTTGTTTAGGCCTACATTAAAATGGTCAAAACATTTCTAATATTATGGTGAAGTCACTGTTTTTTGCATCATTTTGTGGTAGATACTTTTATATCCTTTTATATGTTGAGAGAAATAAAACAAAGAGCATGCACAAATATTTTTTAACGTCATTGCGTAACCCAAAGCCATGAAATCCTAATTACTTATATCTCTGTTTACACAAATTTGCTTAGAAAATGTGAGGTAAAACCGTTTTTAAATCATCTGTTATACACATTTTGGGTTTTCAAAAGGTTCCCTCCCAAAATATTGTATGCGATGGTGGTCACATGGTGGACATATAAACTGAGACCACGCATCTACCAGCTAGGGCTTGTATAATTTTACAGGACAACAGGAAACAGATTTCAAATGGGAAATGCTGATGCTTAGCTGCAGTGAAAGGGGGAAACACACTACAGAAAATGCACAAATTAGCAAAGAAAATATCACAGTGAAATAATTGAAGACTAGGGCAAGTCAATAAAGATTTTTTTTTTCTTTTTGTTTTTTTGGAAGTGTATAAATGTGCATGTACATATATAGATATGCAGCAGCCCATACAATGCAAGGCACAAGAACAAGAAAAACCTCAAGTCTAAGGGTATGTTCACACGGCTACCGGGGGCGCGTACTTTTCCCCCCAAATCCTGTGGCTTTTGGGGTGTGTACTCCCAAGAATGGGGGGGGGATTGGCCCGGCCCCGTCCCTTACCTCATTTTTAAAAACGCGTAAGCGCCGCGCAGAAGTGACGTCACTTTTTCCCCCCCCGGTACAATCGTTTGTACATGGGGGGGACAGACATGATCATAGTTCTCATTAAACTTGAATTACCGTAATTTTTCATGCCATTCGCCCGTATTAAAGCACAAATATATGGCGAAATGGGCGCCACAATTATGCCATGTGAACATACCCTAATAGTGAGACATTATTTAGGTTTTGTATCTATAAGTTTGAGCAGAATCATCAGTTGCAGCACAGGAGATTTTTTTTTTTTTTTATTTCCTCCTTTTTACTTTCGATACATTGATGTATAACACACATTATTGGTGAGTGATGTGTTGTTGTACCTGCATTACAAAACTGAACTGACATTCAGAAAAATGGAGACTCTGACATTTTCTGACAGGAACTTACCTGTAGTTTCACATTTCATAGATCCCCTGACAGTTGTTTCTGAAGTAATGATTTGGCATGTTTCAGAACTTGTTCATACACACTGCAGGCACAATTTTAAGACTATTACTGTTGAACAGATACAAATGTTTCAGGTTACACCTATATGAAAAAATTAAATTTGGCATTTCTTAGAAAAATATTTTCACCATATATAGAACTTTTTATGTTAGGACAACACAGAGTCACATATGATTCACAGCCCAATGGCAACTCGTGCCCCAATGTAAAGATGCCACTATGGAAAAAAGAAGGTCCTGAATAGTATCTACTGTGTGAAAGATTTTTTTCTCCAGCACCACTATATTTACATCATCTTAAAATAAAATCATTCCTTTATTCTCATCATGTTAAAACAACCAAAATTACATAACAGACATGTTTTGGGACACCAGCCCTTATTCATTGCTCATTGTGCACAATGGGTAAACACTGACCTCTTCAACCAGATTCATTTTCATCGTAGGTTGATGTAACATTACACACATTGAAACTGGAGCTATGTACAATCAATAAGCCTCATAAGTAAAACTATGCTCATCGTTAAAGTATAACTCAATTAAGAAAACAGACAAAAAATTGTGAAAAAAATATATTAATTTCTCCTCTGATCCTGTTATTTCTAACAATGTTTTCACACCTGTGGAAGGTATGCCTTCTTAATTGCTTCTGTATCTCCTTGCAAGGCAACTGGCTGCAAAAGTATCTCTTTGTCATTGTTCTGTTTGATTTGGGAGACAAAATACATTTAACCCTGCCCTTTATTACAGAAAATGCTCTACATTGACATACATGAACATTATCTTCATTTTACTTGTTTCATTCATTTTCAAGTTTTCATTACTATTTATATTATACAAATCAGTCTCTTTTCAACACTGATGTGACCAAACTTGTAAAAATTTTGGGCTCAGGATGTCCCAAACCTGATTTTGTTTCTGCTTTGTCCCTTGTTTTAACCCTAAAGCTAACTGTAACCATAACTATCACCATAAGTTGTAGTTATGGTTAGGATTTTTGACCTTTTTAGAATTAACTTACCTATCTGTGGTGCTTCCAGGTCAATTAACACCATCACTCCAAAATTGCTTATGCTCTTACATTACTTCAGGTTTAATATTCCTCAGCACCAGAAGTGACATCAGCATAGAAGGAATATCAGCGTGATTTCACTGCTGGGTATCTTTGACTCCATCTGACCAAAATTGAAATGCTCGTCTTTGGGTTGAATTTGACTTTGACCCAAATCAAAAGTATAACACTAATTACCATCTTTTGTTACATGTATAATTGCATGATTATACTGTTTCCATGGTTTGCTTTAAGTATTGTGAGCTTTGGCGGCTCTGGGATCGTGACACACATGTTTTTCAGGCAGAGACAGATCTTCAGATGCAAAATACAGGGCCTCTGTATTTTATTTAAGCAGCAAACAAAACAAGAAGTGCAAGGCATACACAATATAAAACAAAACAAAAGCCTGCCCGTCTGGGCTCTAACTACCAAAGACCAACTTACTACCAGCTTGTAAGTTTTCCTGCTGGTTCCCCAGCCTGTCTCCTCTCCAGACTTGAAGGTAGCCTGGGAGATGTAGCCTCCTCTAGTCAGCTTCCCTGCTGACTTATATATTCCAGGTAAATCCTGGAGTGGAACCATGGGGAGTGAGTACCCACCCTGCTCTATGCTCACTCCCAATGAAAGGCCTACCCAGGAAAGGCTGAAAACCATACTACCATTAAAAGTGTTAAACATATGTCGACAGTCTATACTGTCGACACCCATCCAACTTTGGCCTTTCATTCCCCCAAGGCTCCTTACCTTGGGGGCAAGTGGCAGGACATCTGAAGGCACACGCAAGGACCCTGGCCGGGATGTATATACCAATGTACACCCTTCTTGCTGTTGCCACCTTACAGTATATATAGGCTTATAGGCAACAAAGTCCCTCTAGGTCCCCAGTTTACTATCAGCTAGCCAAGTAAAGAGCATGCACATCTTCAAGTCCAGTTGACCTAAACTCATTTCCAAGTTTGTCTAGTGATTACACAATAAGTCTTTGCTCACCCATACATTTTACAAGTAAACATAAATACAAAAATAATGATTATATTAAATTACTTAAAGTATCCAAATTTACTGCCATTTTTGTTCTGAATTGATGAAATTCTGACTCTTAATCTTTTCATATTCAAGATCCCAATATAAAGGTGGCACACATTTGCCCTGCTGCAGCCACTGCAGAGAAGACGTAGCATTACATGACAGTCATTCAAGTCAACGGCCATCCATGTAATATATGAGTGTGCTAGATATGCCGAAATAAGAGTACCTCTTACAGAACAACTCTCTAGTCTAGCACATAGACTAGATCCCAGGTGTGAGACCCCTCTATATGACATTGATACACTTTTCCCTAATAAGAAATATGGAAAAAGTTTGTGACCTCGAGACATGCCCTTGAACTAGTAGTTGTTTGATAATCACAGTATTTTATACACTTCTTTTGGCAGTATATATATATATATATATATATATATATATATATTTATACTGTATATAAATTCTTGGCTTACATTTGTCAATTTAATTTACTTCTTTTGACTTCTTTCAGTGAAGGGTAATGTCCTCATTCTGGTCCTGATTCATAACACAATAAACACACACAGTGGAATGCTAAATCACTGATTTATTGCATAAAAAAATCAATTAAGCCAAGGTTAAAATATTTATTTGGATCGTGTAAACGGTTCTACGATTTTCCTCAAGTCAAGCCCTCAGTAATATTCAGTCGATCGCTCCTTCTGTCAACACTAATGGTTTATAATGATGTGAAATTGCTTTCAGTTTCCATGTATGATCTCGGAGCATTTACCAGTCCAAATGACCTGCTCACAAATGATGTGATAAAGAGCTGAGTATAGCACATAAATTAGAGGAATGAACTGAACCAGAACGAAGAAGAAGTTGCCTTCATCAAAATTTCAAATGCCCATACTAAGTAATCAGAGAAGTTAACAAATTAAGCCTTCTGAATAGGAAGCCCATCAAGCATAACTACAGAGCAAACATCTGACTGTTTTAGATGTCATCCACTTACATACCATATTCATATTCATTTAATGACTGAATGATGAGATGGTAGAAATACTTAGCCATGGAATAATAAATATTTTATCATATATCAGAAAAAAAAATCTCAGATTCTATGCAAGCTCAGAAAAAAATAAAGGGATAGTCTGCTTTCGTTTCTAGTACTATGCATGTAGTCCTTGAACACTTGTTTGAGACTACATACTGCTGTGTAAGATATGTGCACACTGCACATTTAGAAGTTGGATCTAAATGAGCAAGTGGCAATATTGAGAAGCATTGCACACTTAAAAAGGAGTTTGCTGCTCAGTGAGCAAGCACTCGCTGGGGTAGAGGCAGGAGAGGAAGACACCATGGAGTTGCAGGAAACTGAGGCAGTTAAGTGGGTAACAGTCAGACAGCGGGGTAGAGGGAAGAATGTCAGGGAGGCCAGTTTTGGGCACACCCAGCAAATTTCCCAGATTAGCAGATAAGGGTGATGTTAGTTTAGGAATAGCACTGCTGCAGCAAGACAATTCACCTGTAGGCTCCAGTAAGGTGGGGAATAGGAGCACGGCGCAAGCTAGACAGCTGCTGGTAGCTAATTATTAGGGGAACAGACAGGGCAATCTGTCACAAAGACCAGGATCCTTGAACAGTATGTTGTCCTTTTTGGGCTCCAGTTCAACATATCACGTATTGGGTTGACAGTGGGGATGATGAGAATCCAGCTGTCATGGTGCACAATGGCACCAATGACGAAGTTAGAGATAGGTGGAGTGTCCTTAAAAATGATTTCTGGGACTTAGGCCAAATGCTCAAGACAAGGACCTCCAAAGTAATATTTTCAGAAATACTACCTATGCCAATGAGCCGTGGCAGAGAGGCAGTGGTAGGTTAGGGAGATGAATAAGTGGCCCTCGAAAAATGGTGTAGGATAGAGGGATTTGGTTTGGAAAACTGGGCCGACTTTTGTATTGACTTCAGACTCTACACTAGGGATGGACTGCAGCTAAATGGGGAGGGTACAGCTGTTTTAGGGGAGAAAATGGCTAGGAAGTTGGAGGAGTATTTCAACTAGGGACTAGGATGGAAGGCAACTACACATATAGCAGGAAAGATAGTGAAGATAAAGAGCTGGGGTGTAGTAGTTAATAAGGACATGGTTAAAATAATACAAAAGAAGAAAACTCTAAATTGTATGTTGACCAATGCCAGGATTCTCACCAATAAAATTAATGAACTGCAATTATTAATTTCTGAAGAAGAATATAACATAGTGGGGATAATGGAGACATGGCTGGATGATAGCTACAACTGGGTGGTTAACATGCAGGGTTACAGTTTATTCAAAAAAGAGTCTAAAAATTGGAAGGGTAGAGGTCTATGTATTTACAGGGGCTTTACTCCTGGGTTCGCAGCTAGCAGACACAGCATGGGGCCCAGGCGCGTTGGCCCTCCGTTCTGCTAATCTCCCTGATAGGCCTTAAGCCAACCAGGCGCCGGCACAAAGTGCCGCAGAGACTGGAGTATATTGCATTGGGGGAATGTGGAGAGAGGTTAGTAAGTTATTTTGTTTAACAGCCCTGCCTACCTATATGGGCCCCTATAGCTACATAAAACCCTCCCTACCTATATGGCCCCTGTTGCTACCTAAACCTTGCCTGTCTACCTATATATCCCCTATAGCTACCTAAAACCCTGCCTGCCTACCTATATGGCTCCTATAGCTACCTAAAACCCTGCCTGCCTACCTATATGGCCCCTAAAGCTACCTTAACCCTGCCTGCCTACCTATATGGCCCCTATAGCTACCTAAAACCCTGCTTCCCTACCTATATGGCCCCTATAGCTACCTAAAACCCTGCCTGCCTACCTATATGGGCTCCTATAGCTACCTAAAACCCTCCATATCTATATGGGCCCCTATAGCTACTAAACCCTGCCTTCATACCTATATGCTCCCTATAGCTACCTAAAGCCTGCCTGCCTACCTATATGGCCTGTTTAGCTACCTAAAACCCTGCCTGCTTAACTATATCACCCCTATACCCTACCTATATCGCCCCTATTCCCTACCTAAACCCTGCCTGCCTGCCTACCATCCAAAAGGCTTCTCTAGTTATGCCCCTGTGTCTTTATATAAAATCCTGTCTGAAGCCAGCACTGTGGGAAATTATAGATATAGGAAATAAACATGTGGAATCATTATCTGTAGACATACATGGGAGTAATAACAATAATACAATTTTATTATGAGTCTGCTATTGGCCACCAAATATGATAGAACCCGTGGAAGACGTACCACTCAGACAAATAGATGAGACGGCTAATCATAATAAGGTTGTTATTATAGCCAAATTCGGCTACCGAGGCATAAATAGGGAAACTGAAACCTGTGGATCTGACAAAGGAATCAGGTTTTCGTCAATAACTAAAGATAGTTACTGTCAGGGCTGGGCAGCGCTCGGCTTGCAGGGAGGAAGAGTCTGCAGCAGCTGATCAGCGACCCCACCCTGATAGACAGTCTGCTGGGAGCTGTGTGAGTGACAGATGCCCAGCCACTCCTGACACGAGGCGAGTCGCACCAGCCAATGGGAGGACCCGGAGGCCGCTCCAATCAGCTACAGGGGCGGTATCTGGGGATCACATTTAAACTCCCTGCTAGCTGAGTGCTGCGCCTGCGATATTCTCCTGGCTGCCTTGCTACCTGTGCTATTGCTTTGTTGTTTGCTTACCTGTGTACCTGACCTCGGCTTGTTCTCCTGACCCCGGCTTGTCTCCTGATTTTGTACCTCGCTCCCGTTCGTGTTTGACCTCGGCTTGTTTACGTTTATCCCTCTGGTTCTGATTTGTGGCTTGGCGTTCCTGATTTGGTTTGACCCGGACTGTCTGACTATTCTTCCTTCTGACGGGCCCAGCACTTTAGCAGCGTAGGGACTGTCACCCAGTTGCCGTCTGCCGCCTAGGGCAGCACGTCAAGTAGGCAGGGACAGTGGGCTGGGGTCCAGTCAGGGCTCACTGTACCTCCCTTGACGTGACATTATCGCAGGCCGGAACCATTACTGCTCTACCCCACTATGAACCCCATGACAGCTATGGTAGAGCAGATGCGGGGCTAACCCAGGTAGTCCAGGATCTGGCGCTGAGGGTAGAACAGCAGGAATCTACCCCAAGGAAGAGTGTCCCTGCACTACCTTCCCCTCCTGTGGAGCCCCCTATCCAGTTGCCTGACAGGTTCTCAGGCAACAGGAAGGCCTTTTTGGCATTTAGAGAGGGATGTCGCCTGTATTTTAGGCTCCGCCCACATACCTCGGGCAATGAGGAGCAAAGAGTGGGAATGGTTATGTCCCTACTTCAGGGTCCCCCCCAGGAGTGGGCATTTTCGTTACCGCATGAGTCGCCAGAACTGTCTTCTGTGGACAGCTTCTTTGCCGCCTTAGGGGTACTTTTTGATGACCCGGATAGGAAAGCTGTGGCCGAGGCTCAGCTGACCACCTTGAGGCAGGGTAAAAAGACGGTGGATTAATTTTGCCCTGAATTTCGTCGCTGGTGCGTTCCGTCTGGGTGGAATGACCCAACTCTCAGATGCCAGTTTAGATTAGGGTTAGCTGACCATGTGAAGGATTTGTTGGTGGCTTACCCTACCCCTGGTACTTTAGATGAGGCCATGGCACTAGCTGTTCGTCTGGACAGACGTTTTAGGGAGAGACGTCGGAAAATGGTTTCCGCTCTGGTGGTCCACACCATGGTCACCTCTAAACCCGTTGTTTCTGTTTAAAACCCAGAGGAGCCCATGCAAGTGGGGGCTTCTTCCGCGACTGCTGCTAGTGACCGTAGGACTACTCGTCACACCCAGGGGTGGTGCTTCTACTGTGGCGAAGATGGATACGGCGTTTGGGAGTGCTCCAAACGGAAGACCAGGCCAGAAAATCTCCAGCGCCAGAGTAGCCACAAAAACATTGAAATTCAGGATGGCTAATTTTGATCTGCTTAGCGCAGCTCTAAACAGTATCAACTGGGACAGGGTCTTTAAAAATAACAGAATAATAAGAATAATCTTTATTTATATAGCGCCAACATATTCCGCAGCACTTTACAGTTTAGAAGGTATAAGTACAGACAAGGAGAAAAAACATTACACAATAAAAAACTACTTACAGATCAGACACGAGATATGAGGGCTCCGCTCCAAAGAGCTTACAATCTATTAGGGTGTGTGAGTGAGACAAAGGGTGAGAAGTGCTCAGCTTACAACGGTCCAGCCATGTTACATAAATATGGGTTAGTGTACACAAAAAGTGGATGAACCTGCCACCACGCAACTATATACATATAAGTGCCTGTGTATGCCCAAGTCCATGAAGTGATGAATGATATAACAGAAATTAGGGGGCTTAATGATTAGGCATCTTGGTAAGCCTGCCTAAGAAAATAAGTTTTCAGAGCGCTCTTGAAACTACGAAGGTTGTGAGTGTGCCTGATCACATGGGGTAACATGTTCCAGAGAACCGGAGCAGCAAGTGCAAAATCTTTGAGACGGGCATGGGAGGTTCGGATGAGAGAGGTGTGTAATTTCAGATTATCAGCAGACCGCAGAGAGCGGGTAGGGTGGTAGACAGAGATGAGGAGGAGATGTAGGGAGGAGCAGCACTGTGGAGAGCTTTATGGGTGAGAGTGATTAGTTTATATTGTATCCTGTACTGAATAGGCAACCAATGCAGTGACTGACACAGGGTAGAGGCATCTGTATAGCGGCTGGAAAGAAAGATGAGCCTGGCTGCTGCATTCAGGATAGATTGGAGAGGGGAGAGCTTACAGAGAGGGAGACCGGTAAGTAAGGTGTTACAGTAATCAAGACGAGAAAGAATAAGAGCAAAAGTAAGAGTCTGAGTGGTTTCCACAGTGAGATGTTCTTGAAGTGCAGGTGACAGAAGCCGGCGAGTGATTGGATGTAGGGAGTGAAGGACAGATCAGAATCTAGTGTAACCCCAAGACAGCGGGCCTGCTGGCTAGGAGTTATGGTGTTACCACACACTGAGACAGAAATAGGAGATGGGGGTTGGTTAGTAGAGGTGGGATGACTAGAAGTTCAGTTTTATTGAGGTTTAGTTTGAGATAGAGAGAGGACATGATGTCAGAGACAGAGGACAGACAGAACCGATAATAAATGCAAGATAAATGCCTATAGCAACCAATCAGAGCGTCCCTTTAATTTTTTCCAGAGCACTTTATGAAATGAAAGAGGATCTATGGTTGCTATGGGCAACAAAGTGAATTTTAGACCTAGACAGTTTTCATAACCAGAATCCCAAGGCCAATATTACCAATATTTACACTAAGACCAAATACCGTCACATCATGATCATATATCACCACCACATAGTGACTAATACCTCCACACCATGACCACATATAATCACCAAATAGTGATTGAATAATACCGCCAGAACATGATCAAATATCAACACCAAAAAGGGCCACATGCATAAAAACTGTATAGGTCTAAGACTTTCTTTGTTGCCCATAGCAACCAATCAGAGCTCCCCTTTCATTTTTTCAGAGCACTATATGAAATGAAAGGGTAGCTCTGATCGGTTGCTATGAGCAATAAAGTAAGTCTCAGAACTAGACAATTTTAATACATGAGACCTATAGTGTCTGAATGATACCACCACACCATGACTCCATTTTACTACCATATAGTGATTAAATAATACACCATACCATTACTGAATATAAACCATAATACTACAACCAATATTACCACCATACAGTGACCATATAGTGGTAGTTATCAGTTGTATGCAGGTACTCTACACACATAGATAGATAGATAGATGATAGATTTATATATTTAGATCTATCTATATATACATGTCTATATATACATATATATATATATATATATATATATTATAATATATATATATATATATACATATATATTATATATATATACATATATATATATATATATATATATATATATATTGTGGGGGTTAGCATCAACGTTCAGGTAGCAGCCTGGGCTTTGGCAGACAGAGACAGGGACACAGTGTAAAAAGTCCAGGTCCAGGCTAAGCCTGGGTTTATTAGAAGGGCAACAAAAAGTAACACAGCCTTAATGTCAGGCAAAACATGCAAAACAAAATCCTGCTCGGCTGAGCTCTTACTAACAATAACGGCCCTGACTACACCAGAGACACACTCAGTGCCTTTTGTACAGAGACCAGTACACACAGTAACAGGGCTACTTACAATGTGGTTTGTAGCATTCCACCAGCAGCAGCCATGACAGGCCTGCAGACCCAGGCTTTATAGGCCTGAGACCAGCCTCACCTGGGGCGTGGGAGTGGCCACCCACCCTGCTCTTTGACCACTCCAGGAAAAGCCGACCTGGACACAAGCGGATTGGAACCGCTTATACTACACATGTCAGTAGCATAGTGCTACTGACACACAAGACTGTCGGCTCTCCCTTCACCGAGTCCAGGCCACTGGGTGACACGCATCTGTCCATGCGCTCTCTATAGTCACATATGAGAGCATTCTAAGGGAAACGTATCTTCCCTCAATAACGTCGCCTGTCACTGTCTTACAATATATATATATATATAATTACTAAGCAGTTACATCTAGTGACTCACAGGAGACGTCTTTCCTAATGAGTCCTTCTGTTTCCTTTATTTCTCAATCCGCTCCAGACTGTCATAATGACTTCTTCCGGCCACGACTCGTCTCAGCAGAATTTACCACACAAATGTCTTGGAATCCTAACTGAAGAAGAACAGCTGCTGCTAACCTGAAAAAGCCAAGACTGGTGCATTGCTGGTGTGAATATTGTCTGTGCTGTTGAGAAGTAGGCTCAGGACATGGTTAGTAAGAGAACAAGGGGTTATACAGTAGTTTGAAGATTTCAGAGAATACTTTAATCAGCATTTATATTGAAAAATAAAGATACTCCACTACCATCATTTTTTTTTTGCCTAATTTTTTTACCCATATCAAAAGATCCACTTTTTACAATGAAACTTCCTGCTTGTGGGAGTGTGAATAGTTCTCCAGAATCACTTTCCTTCAACTCCCAAACTGCAAAGCAATCTGGGACTTTCCGTCGACAGTTATCACTGCTAGGGTCTATTTGCTGACATTAGTGCGTAATCCCCCCAGTTCTGTACTTACAGTCATGATCATGATGATAGCTAGGACACATGAGTTACTATGTAAACTGTACACAGCTTCAGTCATCATTTTCATGACAGCAGTACACAACCCCCAAGCTCTGAACTGATGTCCTCTGCTCCCATGACTGTTAGTAAGTCCTGCCAGCAGGACTCAAAGATAAACAAACAGTTTAACCTCCCCTATGATTACTCTAATGTAATTACTTCTATTCACTTTTAAACTACAGGCTGGCAAGAGTTAATGCAGCCAGATCGTTTTCTGCTCAGGTCATGTTCACTATAAGGGAGTGTTCCTGAGCTGAGTCTAGCTTCAAAGCACACTCACTAAGGGTAATGTAATGTTCAGTGAGACCACTTGAACATTGAAAACCACATTGTTTGCAAGGGGAGGGGAGAGAAGAACAGGTCTCTTTGCCTGCTTTTGCACAGAAGGACAGGTAAATAATTTGTAATAAGTATGAAGTTTAATATAATACAGTTGTGAGCCCTATAACAAATAAAAAGATAGTCCTAGAGAACCCCTTTAATTCTTAGTTAGCAGCTTGACAGCTTAAAGTTCATGTTGTATATATTTTACCTTGATCTGTTACTGTGTGATGAATGAAGAATTATGCTGGCTATGGTTAATTTGAAACCTAACTACAGCTTTTTAATGACATATATTTTTGTGCCAGAATTGGTCTAATCAAGGTGATGGTGATCCTGGGAGCTAATTGATCCTTGAGAGGTAGCAGTATATACAGTATTTTACATTTTAAGGTCAGCCCGTCCATTTTTGGAAATATTGTATTATAAGTTCTCATGTGACCACACTGAATATATGCCACTTTGATACAATGGAAAGTAATCAGTGTACAGCTTGTATAACAGTGTAAATATGGTGTGTGGCAATCGCGGCCAGATCAGCATCTGTCAGGGTCCTGGTCGTGTCTATTGTAAACTGTCAGGAAACTAAGGACATCTTAGTCAGGCTGTAGATCTCACAGGCTTCACTTTTTTTAATGACATATATTTAGAAAAGTGATTAAATACCCATTTTGAAGGATCCCACGACAACATTACATCGTGGCAAAACCCCTTTAAGGTTGAGTTGCAATATCAGACACAGCCTAACACAAGAGTAGTGCTGGTTTCTAGTTTCTTGAAAAAAAACTTCTAATCTCATACAAACCCTTTAAGGCTGATTCTTGGTGGTTTCAACATGAGAGTCCTCAGATTTTAGAATGATTATTCCTGTGTTATAGTGCTTCACAATATCTTGTTGAAGCTGCTGCTGCTTTGTCTTAAACTAATATTGTAGGGATTGTCTGATAAAGATCATTGCTTGTAGTTAAATTCAGCCTAAAATTTTAAATTTTTTTTGTATTTACACATTTAAAAATGGTTAAATAACCAGAAAACTGAAAAAAATTTCAGTATAGCACCACTTACTTTTTTTTTTAGAAATAACTCCACTGTGTCAACTTCAGTAAATGAGCTGAGGTGGACATGCTGGTGTAATCTCGCTTATTTCTCTTCTCCATCCGGTATGTGGAAAGATATATACTTAATGATGTGTGTTGGATGCATCTGAAATTTTATCATCTTCTCTGTTTGGTAAAATAGTTGACTGTAATTGCCTAGCTCAGCATGTGCACTGAACAGCAGAGAAAATGCTACAGCTTTTGAGGCATCTGGCTTACCACAACAGATACCCCTCTGAATACCATAGATTACGAGATGCGAAACTAAGCATGTGTGTCCAAATATAATATATTATATATATATATATATATATATATATATATATATATACATACATACATATATATACACTCACCGGCCACTTTATTAGGTACTCCTGTCCAACTGCTCGTTAACACTTAATTTCTAATCAGCCAATCACATGGCGGCAACTCAGTGCATTTAGGCATGTAGACATGGTCAAAACAATCTCCTGCAGTTCAAAACCGAGCATCAGTATGGGAAGAAGGTGATTTGAGTGCCTTTGAACATGGCATGTTGTTGGTGCCAGAAGGGCTGGTCTGAGTATTTCAGAAACTGCTGATCTCCTGGGATTTTACACACCACAACCATCTCTAGGTTTACAGAGAATGGTCCGAAAAAGAAAAAACATCCAGTGAGCGGCAGTCCTGTGGCGGAAATGCCTTGTTGATGCCAGAGGTCAAAGGAGAATGGGCAGACTGTTCGAGCTGATAGAAAGGCAACAGTGACTCAAATAGCCACCCGTTACAACCAAGGTACGCAGAAGAGCATCTCTGAACGCACAGTACGGCGAACTTTGAGGCAGATGGGCTACAGCAGCAGAAGACCACACCGGGTGCCACTCCTTTCAGCTAAGAACAGGAAACTGAGGCTCCAATTTGTCCAAGCTCATCTAAATTGGACAGTAGTAGATTTGAAAAACTTTGCCATGTCTTATGAGTATCTATTTCTGCTGCGACATTCGGATGGTAGGGTCAGAATTTGGCGTCAACAACATGAAAGCATGGATCCATCTGCCTTGTATCAACGGTTCAGGCTGGTGGTGGTGGTGTCATGGTGTGGGGAATATTTTCTTGGCACTCTTTGGGCCCCTTGGTACCAATTGAGCATCGTTGCAACACCTTGTGGAATCTATCCACGAAGAATTGAGGCAGTTCTGAAGGCAAAAGGGGGTCCAACCCGTTACTAGCATGGTGTACCTAATAAAGTGGCCGGTGAGTGTATATATATATATATATATATACAGTATATCAGCATATCCAAAGCAATGTTAAAGAAAATGATGAAGACGCACGCTGACGTGGCTGCAATCAATGCAAATACAAAAACACAACAGGAGCACTCTACAAACGCTGAGAGACAGTTAAATAATGAATATATGAACAATTTCAAAATGCATTTCTACTACTTTTTGGATACTTGAAAATTTCACTTCATTTGATAAAAACTATGAGAGCCCATCCACCAATGACAGGGTGACCTCAGTTCAGATGGGGACCTATATGATAGCATTCTCACCTCGCTCGGTGCCTTATCAGGCCTCCATACTTTTAGGGGAGGAAATCCCAGCCACACTCGAATCTGATCAAAAACAGTCTGTGTGGATGGGTGGAGGGCATAACCAAAATGGATGCAGACACTCCCCCATGGAAAAAATCCAAAAAATAAAAATAATCAGCACATCAAAAACAATCTTAACCCCTTACTGCTGCAGCCAGTTTTGACCTTTGTGAGAGCCCCATTTTTGAAATCTGACATATGTTACTTTATGTGAGAATAATTTTTTGACACTTTTTACCTATCGATGTGATTCAGAGACTGTTTTTCCATGACATATTGTGCTTTAAGTTAGTAAGAAATTTTGGTAAAACAATCTTTGTTTACTTGTGAAAAATATCAAAATATTATGAAAAAAGTTCAAAAATTTCTGCATGTAAGACAGTTAGTTATTCCACTCAAAATAGTTTATAACTAGCATTTACCATACGTCTACAATAGGTTGGCATCATTTTTTAAATGTCTTCTTTTATGACATTAGGGATTTAGAAATTGAGTTAAATTTTTTCACATTTTGATAAAAATTTGCAATATACATTTTTTTAGGGACCAGACCAGGTCTGATGTGGCTTTGAGGGGCCTGTATCTTAGACATCCCCATAAATTACTTCATCTAAAAGACTAAACCCCTTAAAGTATTCACAACAGTGTTTAGGAAGTTTGTTTACCCTTTAGGTATTTCACAGAAAATAAAGCAAACTGAAGGTGAAATTTCTAATTTTTTTTTTTGCAGATTTTCAGTTTTTATCCATTATTCACAGGAACACGGTAGATGTGACCAGGGAATTGGAAATTAATATTGATTCTGCAGATTCTCTAATTTTCACAGATATCCCATTTGTGGCTCTAGTGCGCTATTTGGCTCAACCACAAGCCTCACAGTAGGAGGAGCACCTCCCACTCTGGGTTCTCATTCTCATTACGATTTAATTTACTTACCATTTCAGGTTTGCAGATGCACTAAGGTGCCAAAACTTAATAAACTACATGGAAATCCCTAAAGAAGCATTTATGCTATCTATCAGACATGAAAAAACTTTGAGATTCTTGATTCACATATTTTTGATCAAAAAATGCTTAAGCCGCCCACGAACTTACAACGTGATCTCAGGTCGGGCGGTCCTACGCTATCTGACCCAGTGAGAGGCCTGAATTTACTCTATTGAGAGGTAAAGATAGCGTAGGACCGCCTGACCTGAGATCATGTTGTAAGTTCGTGGGGGGCTTAAGCATTTTTTTGATCAAAAATATGTGAACCAAGAATCTCAAGTTTTTTCAGTTTTTTTCATGTATAATAGATAGCATAAATGCTTCTTAGGGATTTCCATGTAATGTATTGCCCTTTTTGCATCGTGTGCCGCTGTTAGTGGTGTGCCTGTGTATATATAATATATATATATATATATATATATATAATTATATATTATATATATATATATATATATATATATATATATATATTATATATATATATATATGTGCCGCAACCTTGCCAGTGGCACCCAGGTTCTCATAGTGTTTTTTCAGAAATGTTTTTTTGTGCAGATTCATACGTTTTATTTGGCGTATATTGCTTTTAATCTATATGGGGATCAAGGGGTGCCTCCATTTTGGTTTCCTGCACCACGCCCACTTTCACAGGCTGTTATAAGAGTGCAGCTTGCAGGTGTGGTGTTTTTTTTATTTTCTTTCTCTCTGGATAATGGAGGTTGGTTGACCCAGTGAGAAGCCTGGATTTGGCTCTATTGAGAGGTAAAGATAGCGTAGGACCGCCCGACCTGAGATCACGTTGTAAGTTCGTGGGCAGCTTAAGCATTTTTTGATCAAAAATATGTGAACCAAGAATCTCAAAGTTTTTTCATGTATGACAGATAGCATAAATGCTTCTTTAGGGATTTCCATGTAATGTATTGCCCTTTTTGCAGTCGTGTGCCGCTGGTAGTGGTGTGCGTGTGTATATATATATATGTGCCGCAACCCTGCCAGTGGCACTCAGGTTCGCATAGTGTTTTTTCAGAAAATTTTTTTGTGCAGATTCATACGTTGTATTTGGCGTATATTGCTTTTAATCTATATGGGGAGGAAGGGGTGCCTCCATTTTGGTTTCCTACACCACACCCACTTTTACAGGCTGTTATAAGAGTGCAGCTTGCAGGTTTGGTGTTTTTTAATTTTCTTTCTCTCTGGATAATGGAGGTCGGTTGACCCAGTGAGAGGCCTGGATTTGGCTCTATTGAGAGATAAAGATAGCGTAGGACCGCCCGACCTGAGATCACGTTGTAAGTTCGTGGGCGGCTTAAGCTTTTTTTGATCAAAAATATGTGAACCAAGAATCTCAAAACTTAATAAACACCCTAAAACAACCCCAGATTGGAAACTTCACCCCTTAAAGAAAATATCTAGGGATAAAGTGAGTATATTGACCCGACAGGTGTTTCACAAATTTTTTAGCATTAGGCTATGAAAATGAAAAAAATAATTTTTTCCAACAATCTGTAATTTTATCTGGAAATGTTTCATTTTTACAAGGAATCCTGGAAAAAGCACACCCCAAATTTTGTTACACAATTTCTTCCAAGTTTGGCAATACCTTATATGTGGATATAAACTGCTGTTTAGGAGCATGGCAGGGCGTACAAGGAAGGAAGTGCTATTTGGCTTTTGGAACACAGATTTTGGTTAGTGCCATGTTGCATTTTCAAAGCTCCCAAAGTATCAGAACAGATGAAACCTTCCAGAAGTCATCCCATTTTTGATTCAAAACCCCTCATGGATTTCATCTAGTGGTGTATTGTGCATTTTGGGTGCACAGGTGTTCCATACTTTTTTTTAGCATTGGGCTATGAAACTGGCACGCAGTTCTGCCATTGTTTTTTGGGCTTCAATTTATAGCAGTAGCCATGGAGTATAACTTTATGATGCAGGTCAGTACAATTACAATCATATTCATTTTACATAGTTTTTTGATTAATTACTTGTACACAATCAAAATGTGTTTATAAAAATTGGCGTTTTTATGTGACCATAGTTTAATAGCCATAACTTTTTTATTTTTCTATACATGGCTTGTTTTTTGCAGGATGAGTTAATGTTTTCATTGTTACCTTTATGGGTTGCATATGATGCTTTGATCACTTTTAATTAAGGTTGTTATGAAGTATTTTGAACAAAATAGAGCAATCCTGGTAGTGTTTGTCTTTATTTTAACAGTGGTCACTGTGTGATATAAATTACTTGCTATCCTTACTCAGTAGGTCGATATGATTACAGCGATATCCAGTTTGTACTTTTTTTATGTTTTACTGCTTTTACACAATAAAAACACTTTTATTCAAAAAGGAAAATATGTTTTTTGCATCGCCATGGTCTGAGAACCATAATTTTTTTAATTTTTCTGTGTATGGAGCTGTGTGGGGGCTTGTTTTTTGTGGAATGAGCTGATGTTTTTATTGGTCATTTTTTGGGGGACAAGGCATTTTGATCGGTTTTAAAGCTGTTTTTTTGGAAAGCAGGGTGAAGAAAATACTGCAATCCTAGTAGTGTTTTTTATTTTTACTTAACAGCGCTCACCGTGCAGTATCTGTGACATGTTCGTTTTACTCTGTGGGAGATACACAATTTATATAGCTTTTTTTAAGGTAAAGCTATTAAAAAAAAATATTTTCAATGAGTAAAACAATACTTATGCATTGCTATTTTCTGATCACAATTAATTTTTTGTTTTTCCATATGCAGAGCTGTGAAGGTTTTTTTTTTTTGCGGGATAAAATTACGTTTTCATTGGTACCACTTTGGTGTTTGTATGACTTTTTGCTTGTGGAAGGTTCTGTTTAGAACCGAAACGTCGCTGCTGTTGGGTTAATACATTTTCTCATTTTTTTGAAGTGCTGCCTCTTTAATTTTTTTGAGGTTCTTTGTACTGACCTGGATCAAGGTCTTTTGAGTGTGCACGCAAACCTTTTTTACACATTGTTGCTGCTGATACAATATACTTTTGAATGGCTGTCAGACTATGACAATATAAAAAAAAAAATTATAAACAAATTTCTTTGTGTAAAAGTAATAAAACAAAAAACACTATATTAAATTTATATAATTGGAATTATACCAATCCGCATAGTATAACTATCATGTCATTTATACTGCATGGAGAAAAAAATTAAAATAAAACGTTGGAACTACACTTCCTCCCCTCCCCATTTACAGGGCCCAGTGCTAAAAAAAAACTATGGAACACCTGTGCACTGTACATCTAACACTATAGATGAGTACCATAATGGGTGTTAATTCCAAGATGGGTTGACTTCTGGAAGGTTTCACCTCTTCTAGTACTTTGAGGGCTTTCTAAATGCTACATGGCAACCAACAGAATCTGCATTCCGAAAGCCAAATGGCGCTCCATCCCTTGTACACCCTGCCTTGCACCCAAACAGCAGTTTACACCCACATAAAGGGTATTGCTGAAGTTGGAAGAATTTGTGTAACAAATTTTAGGGTTCCTTTTTTCTGGGATTTCTTATAAAAATTAAACATTTTCAGCTAAGATTGCAGATTGGTGAAAAAAAAATATATATTTTTAATTTTCACAGCCTAACACTTAAAAAAAATAGTGAATCAGATGTGGGGTTGATATATTGACACACCCCTGTATATATATCTTAAAGGGTGTAGTTTCCAATATGAGGTCTTTTTAGATATGTTTATTAAGTTTTAGCACCTTATGAGTATCTGCAAACCTGATATGGCGTCTAAAGAAAATTGTAAAAAAAATAAGACCGCAAAGTGAAGTAAATCCTCCTTCAATTCTGAGGTTTGTGGTTGAGCCAAATCGTGCATTAGGGCCACATATGGGATATCTTTAGAACAGGCAGAATTGGGGAAATCGATGTTGAGTTGCATTTCCATGGTCACAGCTATCGGGTTCCAGTGAATAATGGAATTTTGAAATTTCACCTCCACTTTGCTTTAATTTCTATGAAACACCTAATAGGTTAATGAACTTGATAAAAAAATTTTGGAACACTTTAAGGGATGTAGTTTCTTATATGGAGTAATTTATGGGGGATATCTAACATACAGGCCCCTGAAATCTACATTAGAACTGGACTGGTCCCTAAAAAAATCTATGTTGCAAATTTTCTTGAAAATGTGAAAAAATATGGCTACATTTTTAAGCCTACTAATGTCATAAAAAATTAGCCGAAAGTACATGTATCATGAGAAAAAAATCTCTGAATCACATGGATAGGTAAAAGTATTAAAAAGTTACTCTCATATAAAGTGACACATGTCAGATTTCAGAAATGGGGCTCTGTCACGAAAGTCAAAACTGGATGCGGCGGTAAGGGGTTAAGATGTAAAAAAAAGATGAAATTTGGTTGTAGTTTTTAATGGGGCCTATCCAGATTTAGAAGTGACAGATTAGCCAGATAGATTTCTTTCGTGGTTATTACTTTGCAAAATATTTTAATGTGAGGGGATAGAAGTGGTAGAAATTTATTTGAGGTAGGATCTGGAGATTTTCTAGTTGCAATGGATTTGAGCACACATTCTATTTCTAGTTCATTTATTTCTGCTTGTAAAGTGACACTTAATACAGTTGAAAAGCTTGAAAGATAAAGTGAGTCAAGAAAATCAAAAACTATTGTAGGAAGATGGGTTTCAATATGGGAATATAGATTTTGTAAAAAATAAAAAAAAGTTGCATGAATTCTAGGTTGCCCCTTTTGTTCAAACATTGTATCCATTTTTACTTGTATGACTTGAAACACTAGATTTCAAACTAAGAATGAGTGTTTTGTTATCTGAGATCTGTTTAGATAAATGTAGAGATCGTAGAAATTGGTTGGCTATTTCTAGACTCTTTAAGCAATTTTTAGGATAAGTCTGCAATTACATTCTGTTTTTTTCCAATGGTCTCCACCTTAATGATAGTTTCTGTGTATATTTTTGTAGACCTCCCAAATCTCCCCAGGAGAAACATTAGATGTAACATTAGTTTGAAAATAAGTACATAGGGCTTCTTCTATTATCCCTCTAGTTACATAATCTGTTAATAATACTTAATTTAGTTGCTATCTATACACTGAAAGCAGTGAGAAAGAAAAATTGTAAATGGATAAGGCAAGATCATAATCCAACTAGTAGGAGAGGGTTTGATGTTAACGGGAAAAAGGTAAGAAAATAGGTGTTATTAAAGATATAATTGATTATAGATTATGAATAGTGAGGAGCAAACAGTAAAATGGTCGAGTTCGAGTAGAACCTCGAACATAATGGTGTTCGGTTCGAGGTTCGACGTGAACTAGAACCCCATTAAAGTCTATGGGAGAAGATGTTCAGGTTAATTTTTATACCTATACAGGTGAGGAGAAGCTTTAATTACCATCCATAACAGTAAACTGGATACGTGGAACAACTTAGTGAAGAAAATTTGGCTCTAAGAGTGACAGAAAAAATTGAGAGGCTAAAATACTTCTTTCCTTTCAATGGCTAACTGCGAAGATGAGGACAGCTTGCAAGCAGGGGTGTAGCTATAGGAGGTGCAGTGGACTAGATTAGATGGCAGTTTTATTGGTGGCAGTGAGAACATGCCAATGGGGAACAGCGAGGTTCTGGTTTGACAAGATTAGGCAATGGGGAACAGATTAGGTAATAATTATTATTATTATTTTTGCATTAAGAATTCTGTGTTGATTATTTCCATAGAATAAAAAATACTGGATCATCCTGGCTACCTGCAACTGTCATAAGAGAGCAATGAATTTGGATTTAGAAGAGTCTCATTAAAGTGAATAATAATCCAAAATGTTATTATTGAACTCTTGCTTAAAGTGAGCCTGTCACACAGAACATGCTATCTGATTTGACAGCAGCAGGTTATAGAGCAGGAGCTGGACAGACTTGTATATAGGTTTGTTGTGAAAAGTCAGCAAAACTTGTAGTTCTTTAGTTTAATTTCTACTTTTTTTGGCTAACAAGCATTTTTGACCTTACCACAGAGAAACACTCTATGATAAAACAGAACAAAATCAAGCATTTCTAAAGAATAAGTAAGTCAGATGGTTTTCTTCTTTTTTTTGTAAACAAGTTACCTTAAAAACATATATTTTTTGAAAGGACTCAGAAGTTAACATTTTCTTTTTGCTTTTTCTAACAGGTTTAAATTACTGGGGGAATTGTACTTTAAGGAAGAAATTCTTTTTTTGAAAAAACCTAACCCTTAGTCACTCCCTTAGTAAAGGGGTTAATTATTTCAAATTTTTTTCTAGAAAAAGTGAAATTTTTTTCTATTTGGGGGGAAACCGTTTTGTTATTATGTAGAAGCCTTTCTGTATAAGTGGCTTGCACTAGTGCTGAGCTGTTCTCCATTTGTTCAAAAATCCCCCTTTTTGCGTAAAATTATTTAAAAATGTCCCGGTTTAATTGGGAATACATTTTTTTCTTTAAATATTTTGTAGTTCAGTTTAAAAATTTGTTTTAAAAAGCGCCCAAATGCCCTGTAGGGAAAATTAAAAAGTTTAAATTAAAACCTGCTGCTCGGGAGATTTTTTTCAAAACCAGCACCTTTCACTGAATCCGTAATCACGCTGTGCTGGAAAAAAATAGAAGAGGGGAAGGGGAAACCAGACAAACAGCCCGCTCCATTTGGGAGACTGTAGGGGTTCGGATTTTTCCCCCTTTTTTGGAAAAAAAAAATGGGGGCCTTTTGTTTTGATGCCCTAAGTGAAAACCAAATGGTTAGGTGTTTTTTTTCCAAAATCAACACTTTTTTTAAGCCCCTGAGGGGGGTTTGGGGGGGTGTTAACAAACCCATAATTTTGGACACTATATGAATGGGGTTTTGGGTTTAAAATTTGGGGCGCATTTTTTTGCTCGAACGGGGCGACCTATCTCAATATGGTAGGGCCTGAGCTGAGGAGTCGAAGTGGGATAGATTTGTGTTAGGGAAAAAAAAAATGGCCAATTTTTCTCAACTTCACGTACAAAATAAAAAAGTAATTTATTATAATTATAAAACTACTTTAAAATTTAAAATTTTAATTTAAAATACAGGCAGTCCCCGACTGGGGCGGGTTTGGGCGTGCTGACATCACCCCATGAGCCCATCCCCCCTAAAAACCCAAGTCCCAAGCATACCACGCAGCACATGAGATAAGAAATTGAGCTAAATTTTCTAAACAGGGCCCAAAAATAGCAAAAAAAAATGAAAAAATTTGTTCCTGCCTACCCAAAACAAAAAAAAACAAAAAAATTTTGTGGAGATAAATTTAAAAAATTTTAAAACCCGGGCCCGTTTGTTAGGGCAGAAAAAAGGAAATGCTTGTTGGGGGGCCCGGGGGGTTTGAGGGGCCGGGGGGGGGCCCGCCGCCGGTAGGCTCCCCCCCCTTGCTTCACAGAGGCCTTTTAAATTGTTCCCACGCCCGGGTTTCGCGCCCCTTTCCCAAATTGTAAAAGGATCCGGTTTTATACTTTTGGGAAGGGCCCCCCTCCCCACAAATAAAGGGCCCTGCACTATTGGGGGGGGCCCCTAAAACAAAAGGGGGGGGCTTTTCCTTTTTAAAAGGGGGGTCCTACAACTAAAGGTTGGGCCCCCCTAAAACAAAAAGGAGGAGTTCTAAAATAAAGGGGGGGCCCCTTAAAACTAAAGGAGGGGCCAAAAAAATAAAGGGGGGGCCCCTAAAACAAAAGGAGACCCCTACAACTAAAGGGGGCCCAAAACCTTAAAAGAGGGACCTACAACAAAAGGGGGGGCCCCTACAAAAAAGGGGGGTTTCAACAAAAGGAGGGGCCCCTAAAAACAAAAGGGAGGGGGCCAAAAATAAAGGATGGGCCCTAAAAACTAAAAGGGGGGGGGCTCTACACTAAAGGGGGGGCTCTAAAATTTAAAAGGGATGGGCCCTAAAAAACTAAAGGGTTTAGGCCCCCCCCTTAAAAGGAGGGGGCTCTAGAATTTACAGGGGGGACTAAAAAAATTCAGGGGGCCCTAAACCCCTACCCCGGGGCCCCTAAGTTTCCTAGGGTTCCCCCAAAGTATTTAAGTACCCCCCGGGGGCCCCCAATTTTACCTTTTATATTGACGGGGGGACATAAATTTTGGGGGGGGTTTTAATTTAAATTCCCTTTTGGGGCCCTTTTATGAGGGGGAGTTTGTACAGGGGGGCAGGGGGCATTTCCTTTGGGAAAAATTATAAAAAAAAAGGAGTCTCAGGTATTTGTGTTAAAAAATTTCCCAGGGACGAGTGGTGGTTGGGGGGAAAGCCCATCAGGGAAAGGTATGGACAAATTTAGAGAAAGAAAAGGGGAAAGTGAACAACCCCTAGAAAGACGTTCCCTTGAGGCCCTAAAGGTAAGTAAAACTATATGCAAACTTTTTCCAAACTATGGGGTTTAAAATGTTTGGAGGAAATTTTGGGTTTCTTGATGAAATTTTTTTTAATTCATTTAAAATATGGGGGGTATTTTTCAGTATTGTTATGTTGGGATTTGTGGTGGTTTTTTTGTGCGTATAATTAGGTGCTTGTATATTGGGTTTTTTTTGGGGATACTGGTCTTTGTATGTGATTTGGGCAGGAACACTATGGTGGTGTTGCAGCTTTTGGGGTGGTAGGTATTTTTTGTATTTGTATAAAAAGTTGTGGGCAATAAATTTGGTTTTGGGAAAATGGTTTGGTCCCGTAAATTAAAAGTGGGGACATTTGGCGGTATTTCTGGACCTGTATATGAACTGACCTAAAAAAAAATTTGATAAAAAATGTACCTTGTTTAAACCGGGAAGAAAAATAAATCCAAAAACAAAAGGTGCAAAATTTCATTTTTTTTTTTTTGTGACCCCCGAAAAACCCTTTTTTTTTTTTCCGGGTGGTTTATGGTTGTGGGCCGGGGAGGGTTTGGGGGGGTTTTGTGGGACGGGGGGGATGGGGGGTGTTTTTTTTGCGGGTTGGGTTTGGGCGGCCGGGGGGGGTGGAGCCAGGGACAGGTGGGGGGGGAGGGCCCCAAAAGCTCCCGCTTTTAAAGGGGGCCCCCAAAAATTTTGATGGGGGGCCCTGGTTTTTCCCCGTTCTGACTTACATACAAATTCAACTTAAGAACAAACCTACAGTCCCTATCCCTTTTGTAACCCGGGACTGCCTATATAGCAAAAATATAAAATTATAAAAATATAAAAAAAGTATATAAAATTACCGTAATATAAACATATATAATATCTCAAAAATATAAAAATGTCTCCTATAAGATGTATTTAAATTTTAATTATTTAAATGTATTTAAAAATTTTATTTAAATGTATTTAAAAATATATATAATCTAAAACTATTTTTCATTAAGTACCCACTGTTGTGTTGTTCAGATATTAAATTTTTTTATTTTTATACATTTATATTTGAAATTTATTTTTGTGCTCTCCCTTTATTCTACACACATTTGGCTATGTTTAGTTGCCAACTTTCGAAATGAAAAAGTAGGAGTTTTTTTAGTGGCGGCGCGCTAGGCGCGCGGCAAAAATTTGCATGGGCACGCCATCTTGTTGGTATGCCACGCCCCTTCAAAAAAGCACACCCACCCCAGCTAACTGCATAACGGTTTGGAAGAAAGCCAGGTAGATGCCTTATAGCCAGGTATTTAGCCCCCCATAACCAGGTAGTGCCCTTACAGGCCGGGTAGATGCCCCCTTGTAGCCAAGTAGATGCCCCCTCTGTACCCCAGGTAGTGCCAAATTTGTAGCCAGGTAGATGCCCCCTTTGTTAGCCAGGTAGGTCCCCCCCTTTGTTAGCCAGGTAGGTGCCCCCATTGTTAGCCAGGTAGTGCCCCCATCTGTTGCCAGGTAGTGCCCCCATCTGTTTGCCAGGTAGTGCCCCCATCTGTTTGCCAGGTAGATGTCCCCTCTGTTGCCAGGTAGATGTCCCCTCTGTTGCCAGGTAGTGCCCCCATCTGTTAGCCAGGTAGTGCCCCCATCTG
The DNA here is from genome assembly GCA_025379985.1 of Phyllomedusa bahiana. Taxonomy (NCBI): domain Eukaryota; kingdom Metazoa; phylum Chordata; class Amphibia; order Anura; family Hylidae; genus Phyllomedusa; species Phyllomedusa bahiana. The sequence continues at coordinate 122,225 of JAODAL010004828.1, read as the reverse complement.
TTAGCCAGGTAGTGTCCCCTCTGTTGCCAGGTAGTGTCCCCTCTGTTGCCAGGTAGTGCCCCCATCTGTTAGCCAGGTAGTGCCCCATCTGTTGCCAGGTAGTGCCCCCTCTTTTGCCAGGTAGATGCCCCCTCTGTTGCCAGGTAGTCCCCCCTTTTGTTGCCTGGTTGTGCCCCTTTTGTTGCCAGGTAGATGTCCCTCTGTTGCCGGGTAGATGTCCCTCTGTTGCCAGGTAGTGCCCCTCTGTTGCCAGGTAGTGCCCCTCTGTTGCCAGGTAGTGCCCCCATCTGTTAGCCAGGTAGTGCCCCCATCTGTTAGCCAGTAGTGCCCCCTCTGTTGCCAGGTAGTGTCCCCTCTGTTGCCAGGTAGTGTCCCCTCTGTTGCCAGGTTTGTGTCCCCCTCTGTTGCCAGGTAGTTCCCCCATCTGTTAGCCAGGTAGTGCCCCCATCTGTTAGCCAGGTAGTGCCCCCTCTGTTGCCAGGTAGATGACCCATCTGTTGCCAGGTAGTGCCCCCTCTGTTCCCAGGTAGTGCCCCTTTGTTGCCAGGTAGATGTCCCCTCTGTTGCCAGGTAGTGCCCCCTCTGTTGCCAGGTAGTGCCCCCTCTGTTAGCCAGGTAGTGCCCCCATCTGTTAGCCAGGTAGTGCCCCCATCTGGTAGCCAGGTAGTGCCCCTCTGTTGCCAGGTAGTGCCCCCTCTGTTGCCAGGTAGTGCCCCATCTGTTGCCAGGTAGTGCCCCCATCTTTTCGCCTGGTTGGGCCCCATCTGTTAGCCAGGTAGTGCCCCCTCTGTTGCCAGGTAGATGTCCCCTCTTTTTGCCAGGTAGTGCCCCCTCTGTTGCCAGGTAGTGCCCCCTCTTTTTGCCAGGTAGATGTCCCCTCTGTTGCCAGGTAGATGTCCCCTCTGTTGCCAGGTAGTGCCCCCCTTGTTGCCAGGTAGTGCCCCATCTGTTAGCCAGGTAGTGCCCCCATTGTTGCCAGGTAGTGCCCCCTCTGTTGCCAGGTAGTGCCCCCCTCTGTTGCCAGGTAGTTGCCCTCTTTTGTTACCCAGGTAGAGCCCCAAAAGCTAATAAAAATTAAATAATAAAATCCACTTCCCTTACCAGGCTCCTGCAGCGTGGCGCTCCGGACCGATCTCTTCAGCGGCGCAGGGGAAGTGAGAGCAGCCGCGCGTCACGCCCCTGCTGCCGCGCGTCACTTCCCCCTGCGCCGGGGACCTGTATGTACGGGGCACACACCGGCGCCGTGCATACAGGGAGTGGAGGGAGGGGGGAGCGTTCCCTCCTGCCTCCTCCGCGCACAGTGAGACCGCGGGCGGATGAGGGGCGCGCTGCGGCCGCTGCACCCGCCTGTAGGAGCGGTCCCGCGGCGCAAGAGTAGCGCACCAGCGTATTTCTTGGCGCCGCGGGGTAATTTAAAGGACCCCGCCGCTGCAGGCGGCGGGGGGTGATGCCAACTCCCCGGGAGGGCGGGAGGGGACCCCAAATTGCGGGACCCCCCACCAAAAACGGGAGAGTTGGCATGTATGGCATATGTGGTTTAAATTTATTCTATACACAGCAAGAGCCAGCACAGCACAGGTATTGCTGGGACCTGTGGTCCACCAAGCAAGATCAGTATCATAGTTTCTATTCACTGACATGCTATTCTAATGACTTTTACATGTTTGGTGCATTACTTATGTGCCTAGGTTCCATATTGCGTGAAACACGCAGACAAGGCCCGATGAACTTTAAACACTATTTATGAGTGCACAAAAACCACTTTCATACATCCAGGCACATTTGACACTGAAATGTAGATGCAAAAATGCACTTTGATGCGCCTAGTTCCATACATGTCTCCCCTTGTGTAGTAACTAGTGAACAATATGTACTCTGTAGTAACAAAATATGCTCACCTATATTGGTTTTATATATTGTGGTATAACTAAAATATGTGTTTGTCAGATACAATGATTTAAAATATCCCTGGTTAAAGTCCTTGTAGAGAAGTAGCCAATCCATGAAATCATAGACCATTGAGGCAAGAGGTTCATCACTGAATGAATGAATGAATGAATGAATGAATGAATGAATGAATGGGTACACTACAAAGAACTGACCACAAAGGGTGGAAGCAAGACAGTCAAAAGCAATACATTGCTGATGTGTAGATTCCTTCTGTTCTTACTGCTCTCAGATGTAAATTGATTACACAAAAAGTACAACAACAAAGTAATAAAAATATTAACTAACAAAACAAAATAATAATTATAGTAATAAACATAATATAAAAACAAAATACTACGAGTAATACAGTTAATAATAATCTAGAAATAATAATAACAATAATAATAATAATAATAATAATAATAATAATAATAATAATAATAATAATAATAATAATAATAATATTTATTATTATTATTATTATTATTATTATTATTATTGTTGTTATTATCATCATCTTCCAATAAGACACATACACAATATATTAAAAGTGAGATATATAATTTTTATTGAAATTCTTCATAATAGAATACAGGATAATATACACCATAGGACCCATAAGAAAAAGTACATAAAATAGACATGGTAAATAGCTAGTTATAATCTATTTTGTGTGGTATAAACAGCTGTCTTACACAAACAAATTTTTGAAGTTTGAAAATGTCAAGTTTTTCTAAATATTCATGACATAGCACAGGAAAACATTCTCTTTAGAGATGGGCGAATTGATTCTAACGAAGTGGAATTCGTTTAGAATTTCAGGAAAAACCTTCGGTTGGGAACGAAGTCGAACTTTGGGGTACTTGGGGTAAAACGAAGTGTGCTTTTCATTTGATAAAATGGCTGCGAGCACATGGCGTTACAGGGGGCAAAGAAACTCGGGGAGGAAAAAAGGGCATAGCCTGAAACCCAATGTGCAGAGATGAAGCCAAATCAGAAAACCGGGGGGATCTGTGACGCCCCCCGCACTATAAAAGACCGAGCGCAGCCGCTGGGAGCTCAAACCCGCTCTCACTGTACTGATGGGGAAAGGTGCCTGCGGGGATAGCCTTTCTAAGAACTAAATTTTTACACGCGATTTTTTGGGGGTGTCTCAGCTTTTTCTCAGAGTTTTTTTCTCTGAATTTTCTATTTCGGTTTTTTTGGGGAAAGGGATCTAAAATTTCCAGTGGGGGCGTCCACGAAAGCTGCATATACTTTTCAATATCCAAGGGGGGATCTAAGCCATTTCCCTGTTTTTTTTCAGTTAAAAAAAACACTTTTTTTACAATACAAAACCACTTCATTTTTGGCTGCTAAATTCTATTGGGGCCAATTTACACCCGGGGGGTTTAAATTTAAAGGGCGTTGTTTTGCAGGTGTGCGCCCCCAAGAAACTGTTTTTTAAACAAGGGCCAAAAATTAAATTTTTCCTGTAGCCTAATTCACAAGCAAAGGTTAATTACAAGGGTATCTCTTTTGAAATGGCTTTGAAAACCCCAAATTTAAAAACCCCACCTACAAAAGCTACTATTAGGCGGCTAAATTTTTTTGGGCGAAATTTTAAAACATCCGGGGTTTAAATTAAGCGTTGTTTTTGGCAGGTGTGCTGCCCCCAAAGAAACTGTTTTTTAAACGCCAAAATAAAAAAATTTTTTTCCTGTACCTAATTCACAAAGCAAAGGTTAATTACAACTGATCCCTTTTTTGAGGGCTAGAAAACACGAAAATTGTAACACGCTAAAAGCTACAGTTTGTGGGGCCCAATTTTTTGGGGGCAATTTTTACACCCAAAGGGTTTAATTTAAAAGCGTTTTTTTGGGCTGGTGTCTGACAAAAAAAAAACCCGTTTTTTTTCAACGCCAAATAATATAAATTTTTTTCCCCTTAGCCAAAATTCAAAAAGAAAAGGGTTTAATTAAAAACTGTACCTTTTTTGGTTGTGTGGATAGAAAACACGAAATTTGGGAACCCCTTTAAAAAGGGCACTATTTTGTGCGGCCCCCTTCTTTGGCGCAAAACACCCGGGGGTTTAATTTAAGCTTGTTTTCGGGTGTCGACAAAATAAACCGTCTTTTTAAAACGCCAAATTATAAAAAATTTTTCCCTTTGGGGCCGAAAATTTCCCCAAGAAAAGGGTTTAATTACAACTGTTTTCTCTTTTTTTGTTGGATAAAAACACGCAATTGTAACACCAACAAAGCTACATTTGCGCGGGCTAAAATTCTTTGGCGAAATTTACCCCCGGGGTTTAAATTTAAAAGCTTTGGGTTTTGCTGGTGCTGACAAAAATAAACCCTTCTTTTTAAAACAGAAAAAAATTTTAAATTTTTTTTTTCCCTTAGCCTAATTCCCCAAGAAAAGGGTTTTTAATTACAACGGGTATCTCTTGTTTTGGCGTAGAAAACACCAATTGCAACACGCTACAAAGCAAACTATTTTTGGGGGGAAATTTTCAAATTCCCAAATTTACACCCAGGGGTTAATTAAGCTTTTTTTGCTGGTGGCTGACAAAAATAAACCGTCTTTTCAACGCAAAAATATAAAAAATTTTTCCCTTAGCCTAATTCACAAGCAAAGGTTAAAAACCAACTGAACTCTTGTTTGTGTGGCGTAAAAAACACGAAAATTGAAAACACCTAAAAAAAGGGCCTACAAAGTTTGGGGGCTAAATTTTCTATTGCGCAATTTCCCATCCGGGGGTTAAATTTAAAGGGCTTTTTTTTTGCGGGTGTGCTGACAAAAAAAAACCCGGTTTTTTTTAAACGCAAAAAATAAAAATTTTTTTTCCTTTAGCCTAATTCACAAGCAAATTTTTAATTAAAACTGAAACCTGTTGGGGGGCCGAAAAAAACACGAAAAGGGAAAACGCTACAAAGCACATTTTGGGGGGCTAATTCTATTGCGCAATTTACATCCGGGGGTTTAATTAAGCGTTTTTTTGCTGGTTTTGCTACAAAAATAAACCTCCTTTTTTAAAAAGGGCACAAAAAATAAATTTTTCCTTGGGAAAATTCACAAGCAAAAAAAAATTACCAACTGAAACTCTTGTTGTGTGGCGTAGAAACCCCAAATTGGGAAAAACACGCTACAAAGCAACTATTTTTTGGGGGGCCCAAAATTCTTTTTGCGAAATTTACACCCGGGTTAATTAAGCTTTTTTTCGGGTGTGCGGAAAAAAAAATAAAACCGTTTTTTCCAACGCCAAATATATATTTTTTTTTTTGGTACCCCAAAATTCCCACAAGAAAAAGGTTTAATTAAAATTTTTTATCTCTTTGTTTTTGTCCCGGTAGAAAAAAAACGCCATTTTTAAAAACCTACAAAGCTACAAATTTTGGTGGCTAAATTCTATTGCGCAATTTACATCCGGGTTTTTAATTTAAAGCGTTTTTTTGCGGGTTGCTGACAAAAATAAACCGTCTTTTAAACGCCAAATAATTTTTTTTTTTTTGGGTCCCCCAAATTTCCAAAAGAAAATTTTTAATTAAAAAATTTTACCCTTTTGTTGGGGTGGCGAAAAAAAATACACCTTTTGAAACACGCTCCCCAAAGCACTATTTTGGGGTTGGCCAATTCTTTTTGGCGAAATTTTTACATCCGGGGGGGAAATTAAGCGTTTTTCTGCGTGCTGACAAAAAAAACCGTCTTTTTCAACACCGAAATAAAATACATTTTTCTTGTACATAATTTCAAAAGGGCAAAGGGTTAAATTAACCCTTTTTGGTGCTTTTCCCATGTTATAAAACACACAAATGCTTGTAAACACAATACAAAATAAATTTTTCCTGGCCCCTTTGTGGAGCGAATTAAATAAAAGGGGGACCCAAGCTTGGTTTCTGGGGTTTATTTTTGGGGTCAAAAACAGGGGGGAAAATTTTTTCATAAACAGAAGCTTCATCAAACAGTGGGCTGACATTTTAAACAAAAAAGTAAGCCCAAAAGAGAGGGGCAGGGCCCGCAAAAAGGGGGAGTGGGCAGTGGCACAAACATTTTTTGAAACGGGCCCCCGGTCCCCAGCAAAAGCAAGGGGACGCGCAGCAGGGGGCACTCGGGGGAGGCCACAACTGCCCCTGTCATCCCAGCGGGGCCCTGGGGTTTTTTCAGCAACCCAAGGTTTCTTGATTGGTTTTACTAGGGGCATTTCCCCTTCCCCCAAATGACAAACGGGCAAACCCCAGCCCGATCCCTGGGAAGCCCCAGACAAAAACCTTAGTTGGCAAAGGGCCCGGGGGCCCGGGTTTTAGCGGGCCCCCACCTGCCCCTCCCCCCCCTCGGGCCCCTCCAGTTCCCTCAGCCAGGGATTTTACATGGTGGTCCGGGCTCGCGCCACAAAATAGCGAGGATGGAAAAAATTTTTAAGGGGGGCAGGGCAGCAGCTACTTGGCAGCGAAGAAAAGGGGCCCAAAATCCCCCGCTTCCTTTCAGTAGGGGGGCAAATTTTAAAATGGGGGAGAGTGGCATGGGAGGTTTATGTGGGAGAGGTCAGCCCCCGGGTTACCAAACCGGTGGGTAGGACAGTATGACGATGAAACCAAATAGATATGATGTGCCCCACCGCACTTTGGGGGCCGGGGAAGCAAGGGCTTTTATCATGTCAGGGGGAAGGGGGGTCGCTTGCGCTCCCGGCCGCGGCGCAGCCAGCAAGTGGGTTGTTTTGGGGCCCGGGGTCAGCAGGGGACACAGTGTGAGGTCGGGGGCCAACGGCCACGGGGTAGAAAAACCCCCTTCCAGGTCCAAGAAAAGTAGCGGGACAGGGCTCAGCGAGGCACGGGGGCCAGAGTCCCCTTTAGGCGGAGCGTTTGGGGGTAAAATCAGCTACTCGGGGGGGGTGGCAGTTCTTTTCTAAGAGGGGGAGCCGAATAAGGGAATGGAGAAAACTGTTGGGGAGAAAGTGAAGCTGGGGCCCGGGGGGCAACTTTGGGACAACGGCCCCCGTCAACCATGCACCTCACCACCGGTTGGCCTGGGGGGAAACGTGGGGCCAAGATGTGGGTCCATCCTGCCGCTGCAGCACACACGGCCCCGTTTGGGACCATGCCTTTCAGCCCTCAAGGCCCACCAAACCTCTGCAAAGGCAGCTGTTTTCTCTTTGACAAACCCCCGGCCCCCCGGTCCCGATGCCCTGCTCCTCGCTACTCATGGGGCCAAACCCTCTTTTAAAAGAGGGGGATTGTAAAGAGACAACAGTAACCCCCAAAACCCTCCCAAGGGGCAGCCGGAAACCCTGCCCCTGTCCAATTGTTGGTTTCTCCCTCCCCCCTTTCCAAATGGTGGGCCCCCGGGACCATTCGAGAACTAAAAAGGGTTTTGGGGCCGACCGAGATGGAAAAGTTTTCCCAAACCCGTAATTTCTTTTCCCAAAAAAGGGAGTACCCAAACAACTTCATAAATAAGTAGAACAAAAGTGGGTCAGTCCCTTTTAGCTTATCGGGTTTTTTCCAAGGTACAAACCCGGGACGCGGACGTCTGGGGCGTAAACTACGGCCCGGGCCAGTACATGTCCTTTAACCCCCGGCCCCCTGGGGAAATTGGGTTCCTTTCCCAAAGGGACACCAACAACTTGGACAGGAGTCCCGCTTTCCCCCCAAAATTTGTCAAACTGCCCGCTCCTGCGCCAATGTCCGCCTCCTCCTCCCCCACCACCACCACCATCCCCAGCCCCCACAATACTGCCCATCTACCACATGTGTAGGGGACAGCGTGTCCCCCAGTTCTACACCCCAGCTTCCCTCGGCGAACGAAGGGCCCCACAGGGGGGGGAACTGCTCCGCCATGGGAGCAAAAAATCGTGTGTGGCTTTCCTTCCCCACCAACTGGGAAATTGGAAAACCCGGTGACGGGCAAAGGGGGGAAAAATGGTGTCCCGCTGCAACCCAGGAGGGAAAGGGCCCAAAGCGCCCTGCTGGGCCAAAGTGTTTTAATCCCGGTTGGGAAAAAGGTTCCCGAAATCCTTCCCCCCGGGTCTTTTAAACAATTTTGAAAAAGGCCAGGGAAACTGTGCATGCACTTTAAACCATTCGTACAAAGCCCGGAACACCCCTTTTCCCCGAGTTGCAGCGGCAGAACGGCCCCCTTCCCCCCCCCAAAGCTTGGGTAAAGGGGTGTTTTCCCCCCCGCTGGAATTCCCCGGGCCCGCACATGTTGGACCCACTGTATGAACAAGAAAGGCCATTAACGAATTTTTTTATGAACCAGGGAGACCCGAAAATACCCACCCCTGTGTAACTTTATGTCAGCCATGGGAGCTCAAAGCGTGACACCTGCCTTTTTTTGAGGCCATTCGAGGAGGCCAAAGTTATTTGTCAGTTTCCCGGACTACGGGGTGAATAACGCATTTCCCCTGTTTTAATTTTCCGGAACCAGATGCTGAAAAAAATGTCTGGGCAGGGGACTGGAGATGTGGCACTAAAATCTCGTGGCCACATGACCCCGGGGGGGACTGAAAAAGGGGAGGAGGGGAAAAGGGGGAGGAGGAAAATTTGGGGCAGAAGGGAAATTTTCTGGGAAATGAAAATGGATTTTCTACCCGGTGAAAAAAAGGGGGGAGCAGGGGCAGCTGGGGGAAGGGGGATGGGGATGAGGAAGACGAGGCAGATGACTCCCCAAAACACCGTGGGAGGATACAAATGGAAAAGGAGGCAGGGAGCCCCTTTGGAGGGCAAATTGGGGCAATGCCCCCCCAGCAGCTTTTTTGCCTGGCTAGTGACAGCCGAATAGTCACATTTCCCCAGAGGGGGACTTCGGGGTTCCACCCTATTGGCCCTCGCACGGTCCAAAATTTTGGGGCCTTTTTTTTCCCCTATTGAGAGGAAAAACAAAAACCCAAAACTATAGGGGAAAAACCCCCGTAATCATTGGGCCCCTGCCCATGTGCGGCAAACGTTTCCCCCCTCGGGCGGTCTGAAACCCGGGGGGGTTCCCCCAGCGCTCACTACCTACTCCCGGGGGGCTGCTGGGGGGAAATGGGGGGGGGGGGAGGACCTTCCCCGCCCACAGCATAAACCTAAGTCTTTGGGGTCACTAAAGAGCAGCTTCCTTTTACCCCCCCTAAGGGGGAGGGCAAATCACCAGCAAACAGCAAGCAACTGGGGTTTCCCCCGAAACCCAAAATTGGGGGGCCTTTCTTTGGAAAAGCACTCCGCCACCCCAGAAAAAAGAAACCGCGGACAAATGGGCAGCCAAACGGATTTGGCCGCCTTCCGGGGGGTTTTTCAGTGGAGAAGCTGTCCCGCCCCCCCAAAGTGGGCACAAGCGGGGGTTTTATGCGGGGGGGGCCATCGTTAAAACCCCAAGGAGAAACCCGCTTGTCCACGGGAAATGTTGAACGCTGGCCTTTGTCAAGATGAAACAGGGGTGGGGTCGGGCCCGGATTTTTCCCCACAAACCCAAAAACCCTTGGGGTCATTTTGGGGTTTAAAATTTCCTGCCTCACCACATTTTTAAAGCCGCCACCCCCCCCGATGCCACACAACGCCCGATAGTTTTTTTTCCTTTTGCCTACCACCGGGCTTTACCAGGACTGGTTTGCCCCAAAAACCCCCCCTCAAAACGCTGTCATTTTGCCCCTCAAAGGGCTCATGCGCTGTGCTGTTTCTGTTGCCGTGACATCCACACTTGTCATTGTGTCCCTCGGCCTGGTAAATGTTTTGCACCCTCCAGAATGTCCCTTGTTTCCACTCTCTGACCTCAGCTGGTTTCTCCTGTCATCACCTCCACTTTTCTGTCATTGTGCCACTCCCGGGCCTCATACACCTGGGTGCCGCCGCCCTTACCCCCCACACGGGGTGATTGTGCCCCCTCCCGTGGCCCAATACTGGTTTTTTTTTTTTTTTTTCCCCCCTCCATAAGGCAGTGCCACGGGCCCGACCTCATTTCGCTGCCCCCCGTACCTCCACCCCTGTGTATTGTTTCCACCTGTGGCCTTAATACTGTTTTGGCCACCCCCAGAAGCCATTGGGCCCCCGGGCCCGACCCCAAACCCGCTGCCCCCGGGGAAACCCCCCCTGTGTGATTGGGGCCACCTGCCCTAATTCGTTTTTTTTTTCCCCCCTCCATTTAAAGTCATGTGCCACTGTCCCCGACCCAAACCCGCTGCCGGGCCCTGCCCCCCACACTGTACCCTTGTGCCACTCTGTCCAATTTCTGTTTTTGGGCCCCCTCCAAATTTTATTGTGCCACTGCCGGGCCTCATACTGCTGCCCCCCGTGACCCCACAAAATGTGTGTTGTGCCACTCTGTGGGCCCAATAATTTTTTTTTTTTTTTTTTTTTTTGCCAAACCCCGAACCATTTTTGGGCCCCTGTCGGGCCCATACTGGGCCGCCGTGACCTCCCCCACTGTGTGGGGTTTTTTTGCCACGCCCGTGGGCCCAATAAATGTTTTTGGGCCCCCCCAGAATGTCAAATTTTGCCACGCCTGACCTTTATGCGGGTGCTGGCCCGGGCCCCCCACACTGTGGGGAAATTTTGCCACTCTGGCCTAATACCGGGGTTTTTTCCGCCTCCAAATGTCATTGTGCCACTGGGCCGGGCGTCCCCTCTGCTGGGCGGGCCCTCGTCAACCCTCCACACTCTGTCACTAAGTTTTCCACCTGAGCTCTCAGCTTGTTTTTTTTTTCCCCTTTTCCCCAGCAAAGCTTTTAGGAAAGGGTACATTCCCGCTTGAGTTTTTTGGCAGTTTTTTCCCTCTTAAGTGCCCAGGGGAATTTTTTTAGGGGGCGATTCTAAGAGCGGCGGGAGTCATTTCGTGTCATAAATAAAACACAAAATTGTATAAGACCAAACCAACCCCTCTGCCAAAAATTTTAAACATGGGAAAAAACGTTCTACAGCCCCTGCAGGGTCGGGGAAACCTGGAAATAGCTGTTTTTTAACGGATTCGTGCCGAAGTAATTCGGGGCCCCAAACGAATTTTTGGCGGAAAATTTGGCGAAGTGACCGAACCGAATTTTTTAGAAATTTGCCACTCTAATTTTCCTTTAACACAAAGAATAGGTTAAAAACATAAAAAATTATTTTTTCACCCAAAAAAAAAGGCACCTGAGATTTGAAAAATATGTCAAAACTGGCCCTATCTTTAAGGGGTTGATATTTAAACATTACAGGCCTTATGTATAAAAACTGTCTAGATTTCTTCACTCTTCTACTAGCAGTAACACTGACTTTTGGGTTTCCCAACAACCCAAACAAGGGTCAGCTTTTTTTTTTCCCCAAAAACTATTAAAAGGAAAGCGAGCTTTGATTGCTTTTCTATGGGGAACAAAACAGTCCCCCATTTCTAAATTGTTTTTTATAAATTAAGGGGCCTTTGTGTTAATTTCCTTTTTGTAAGGTATAACATTTTCATATTATTGCTTTTAGTTTTAGGGTTTTGTTTTTAAATTCCCCCCACCCCAAAAATCAAAACTTTCACAAATAGTAAAAACCATAAAAATTTTAAAAGGAATTATAAAAAAGTATTACTTTCCCCAAATTTCCCCCAAATGTTTAGAAATTTAAAACCCGGGGGTTGTGACCTGCATTCCATGCAAAGGGCCCTCTTATTACCAAACAAATTTAAACCTACAACTTTCCTTTAAACAAATTAAATAATGTTTTAAAAAAGTCCTCTTTGAGAATTCATTGGGATTGGGGGTTTCTGAAAATATTTTGTGCAAAATGTTGGGTTTCAAATTTCTTTTCAGATTTATTGTGGATTTTACTGCAGATTTTTCTACATTGACTTCTATGAGGGAAGGTAAAAAAAAATCAGAACTAAAATCTGAAGATAAACCTTTCCTGTGGATTTATCCTATTTAGGTCAGTGCAGAAAATATACAGTAAAATCATAATAAATCTTCAAAAAAAAAATCTGCAGCAGATACTCCTCATGTACCTTTTTGGCAAACTATGGCTTGGCATGGGCTGCGTCTAAAGGTTTAGGTATATGGCTGTGATTTGTCGTACAGTGGGCCGAGAATGGTGACACAGAGAGAGGGCACAATTTTTTTTAACCAGGTTTTTTCCCAAAATTTTAAAATCATCAGGTTTTAATTTTAAAATAAGGTAAGGAAAATTTTTTTTTTTAAACTAAACAGGGCAGATTTACGTAGACCAGCTTTCCACACACTAGTCTGAAGCCTAGTTTATATCTGTGTTGGAGGTTATATCCAGAGCCTCAAGCACAGATTCCGTTAATAATCAGTTAAAAAATAGTGCAATGTGCAGCTCTATCTTTTCTGTTAAAATCTTAGAAACCAAACCCTACCCCTTCAGGGTCGGAATGCGGTACCTACGGTCCATTTCTGGGGGCTCAGCATTGGAGCCCATTCCTGGGGCCCAGCAGTGGAGATGATTCTGGGGACTCACCAATGGCGTTGATACTGGGGTCCTACTACAGCTGCTGCTACACTGTGCCTCTTGCTTTTTGCCATTTTCTCCCTGTTTTTCTGCCTCTCCCTAGGATGTACATGCAGTTGAAACGCAGCTCCAGGTCAGCCATCCTCGCTGGCACACCGTAGTTTTCCCCTGTGGACCAGTCTGAGCATGTAACCCATTGAGGTTCACAATAGAACCTCTGATACATATGTGAATTAATGACACAGCAGACTTGTGGGCTCTAAAGAAAATGTACTAAAACAAAGCTATTTAATAATATTATGTTAAAAACACATTCTCCCTGTCACTCCATAACCACCTACCTCTATTTAAACATGATACCTGTATACCTTGTCATGTCATTAACATTGTTTCAATTATATACCTATAACATTGTCCCTCTTTTTTATTCTTTGATATCAATATGCTCTTAGCATGCATCATTGTTGATACCTTTGTACAATAGTACTGCTGTATATAGGACAAGCGACCATGCCCCCTTGTGGTCAAGTACCCTAGGGGGACTAAGTAGTAAAATAAAAGTAAAAATAAAAAATAAAAAATAAAAAATAAAAATTATAAACATTAAAAATTTTAATTACCCCCTTCTGCCATTTTACAAATAAAAAAAAATAAAAAAGTTTTAAATTATTGGTATTGTCGCATTTGTTAATGTCAGATCTATTGACTCATAACTCCATTTATCCCGTACACTGTACACCATAAAAGAAAAACAATTTCAAAAGCCAAAATTGATAATTTTCTATCGCCCAAAAATTGGATTACAAAGAAGGGATAGTGTGTTTTTAACATGAAATAATTAAATTCTACATTTTAGAACATTTTCTTCAGAGCATGTGTCTGCTGTGATTAGTTGATACTATAGTAGGTCTCATTTGTGATGTTTTCTGTGGTTTTTCGAATCCACTGTATTAAACAATTGGTGAATATGATTACATATGTCAAACAGGCCAAACGCATAGGGACACTGGAGTAAGATGTTATTTTTAGGAGTTGCATCTGTGGCTTTCTTTGTAACAAAAATAGAAAACTATCCAAGCAATGTGCTGACAAATGATTTCCATTAAAATTTTCATTGCTTTCTGGTGTAAATTATAGCAAATGTTATTGGGCTGCAGGGACCTAACACAATTATGAAAAAAACTGACAAGAGCTGCTTAAAAACATTGAAGTCACACATTTTTGCCCAAATAAGTTTTTTTTTTGTATAACAGAAAATTGGTGTATATTTTTTTTAAAAGTCTTACTTTATTGCACATCCAAGTAAAAACTCTTACGATTGATGAGTTGTGACAGATACAATTAATATAAGATTATTTAGCACAGAAGGCTTTGCACATACAGATGGACTAGACAGAGGAACTGTTTACTTCTATAGTAACATAGCTTGGAGCCATTGACAACTGTGACAGTTTAAGTAAACAAACAGGCCTTGAAAGATGTAGTCGTGAACTTGTGAGAGGACTTCTATAGTTTCATTTAAAATTTTTCCTATAATCTCATTTTCTTTAAGCTTGCTAAGCAGCAGTTTTTCCTTGTTTCTACAATACTAAAGGGATTGTCTAGTTTGGTGAAATAGTGGTTAATGGGGTTGCCCAGTAAAAAAAATATATTTTCCATTGGGTCCAGTGTGGTCAAAAAAAGAGAAAAACCTGATACTTACCTATCTGTCAACAGCCACTGTTGCTCCCAAGCTCCCGTCAATCTGCTTCTTTCAACTTCTGGGTTCGTGTCCCAGATCAGAGGAGAGGCTTACGCTCCATTCAATTATAATGGAGCATGACCCTGTCTAGTGTGTTGGAACGAGAACCCTGAAGTCTAGAGGAGTAGATTGCAAGGGAGCAGGTAGGTAAGTATTCATTTTTATTCTTTTTTGACCCACCCTGGCTCAAACAGAAAATATTTGTTATATGGACAGTCTCTTTAAATGAGGCTAGGATAAGTAAAAGTCTAACAATGTCATAATAACCTCCTGGTCCCCCACTTCTGCTGCTCTGAAGCCTCCAAGGATCAACTCCTCTTCACTTCTTATGGCAACACTCACAATGGAGCACATGTCTATCCTGCGTGTAGAGAAGATCATCCGGATGTAAAGGGGAGTGGAATCTGAGAGCCTTCAGAAAAGCAGCAGCAACATGAAACCTGAGGGTGAGTATCGCTTTTTTTCTCACTCTGGTCCCACTTGCCCCTCATTTTGTAAAGCAAAATGGACAACTCTAATAATGTATTAGTATTCCTATTTTATAAAGTGATGGCATAAAGCAAAAAATGACATCATTCCAGCAAATAGGGGGTATATTTTTTTAATACAGCATGGTCGCTCTGGGGGCTCCTCAACCCACCTCAATCACATATCAAGTCAACATCCCCTTATGACTGCTGGGATCACAGCTCCTTGTCTTCTTATGTGTTTTCACTTCATAGCATCATGTCTGCAACCAGATTTTGCAACTCTATTTCTGATTCAATTCTCTTAACTCTTTACTGACACAGGACGTACTGGTATGTCCTGATTACGATGAGTTCCTATGTAGTAGGATTACTTGTTAAGGCTCCATTTCCTGCTCTTTAACCCCTTAAATGTGGCAGTAATTGTGGTTGCGGGGTGTAGATGCATAAGACATGGTGCCGCACACTGTTACTCACTGCGATCGGCCTCCCCATGGCAAAATCTCTGGTGCCTATATGTTAGAATGGTGGCTGCAAGCCTTATAAAGGTTTCCATCGCTGCCATGTATTCATTTCTATCACTTACTGCCCCAGGCAGGCAGAACTTAAACAATACAGAAGGGTGAATGTTACAGCTCCTATTGGTCAAGTACCCTAAGAGGGCTGAAAGTTAATGGAAAACAAAAGTTTAAAAGTATAACAATTTCTAACAAAAAATAAAAGTTCAAATCACCCCTTTTTGCCATTTAACAAATAAAAAAAAATAATTAAAAAGTTACACATAATTGGTATTGTCGCATCTTTAAAAGTCTGATCTATTAAAATATAACATAATTTATTCTGTACGCTGACCACTTTAGAAGAAAAAAAAAATCCAAACAGCAAAAATGTGTTTTCTTTTTTGGTCATCTCACGTGATCAAAAAGTTGCATCTATCCCATAATGGAAACAATAAAAAGTACACGCCAGCACACACATATTCACCCTCATTTGGGTTCATAGGCTGAAGAATAAAAAGGTTACTGTTCACAGAAAATGGCACTGCAACACAAATTAAAAAAATAGAGAATGTTTTTATATTACAAAAATCCAACATATTTAGTCTTGCGAGAATCATATCAACTTGAAAAATACAGATAACACATCAGTTATATTGAGGAGTGAACATCGGACAAATAAAACCCCCGCAAAATGGCCAAGTAAATTTTTTTCACATTTCATCCCACTTAGAATTTTTTTTTTTGGGTTTGCAGAAAATTTCTTTTGGAAACAAAAAATACCACCTTTAAAAAAAAAGTACTCTTATCCTGCAAAAAAAGCCTAAATGTGTCAGGGGGGCGGGAAAGCGGGGGCCGTCCCCCCCCCCGGGGGCCCCCCCCCCCTTCCCCCAGGGGGCCCGGGGCGCGGGTCCCGGGCGATTTCCCCGCGACCACCCCCCGGGCGGGCCCGGGTTTCCCTTCCCCCGGTCACTTACCCGCCACCCCTCCTGTTCCACTGCTCCCCCCCTGTCCCGGCCGCCGGGGCGATTTCCCCGCTGCTTAGGGGGCGCGAAATGACGGCGGGGTCCTGAATTTAATTGTTTTTATAAAAGGTAAAACGCCCCCAGCACTTTTGGATTGTTTGGGTGTGGGGTTGCCTATTTTGGGGAGTGTTGGAAGCCTTTTTGATTACCCTTGTCCCCGCCATTTTCCGCTACATTTCCAAAATTTGGGTGTTTTGCCCCCTTTCCCCTTTAACCTTCTGCCCGTCTCGACCAGGAACCTTTGCTTCCCGTCCTGACCTCCTGCCTGCCCCCTAAATAGGGGCCTTTGGGATTTCAAATTCTGTCCCACGCATTACCCGGGCCCCCCATCGAACAAGTAAGTCAGGGGTTTGGGAAAACCGGGTTGCCTATCCCCCCCCGCGCAAGTCCATCCCTTTCGGGGGCTTTGGTTTTTTAGGGGGCTTTTTTAACCCGCTCCCGGGGCGTGGCTTAACTATCTTCTCTTGCGGTGGTCCAGAAAACCCACCGATCCTTTCAAAAAATTTGGGCCTTTGGTTTCCCCGCCGGGTACCCTTGCCAAATTTCCGGGGGACGTCACACGGCCTTCGCCCAGAAAGGCCAGCGTATTGACCAGCTCGGGCCATGAGGGCGGAACTTTGGGGCCCTTCTACCCCCCGCCGGGGCCGGGTTTGGCCGGGCCACCCCAAAGCACCATTTGTCCGGCAGCATTGGCTCAAACCTTTCCTGTCCCGGGGAATTTTTCTTGCATTCCGCTCCCTTCACGCTATAAAGGGGGACACCAAGAATGCCGGGGGCTTCATCATAAAATGCTCCACCCAGCCGAAAATGTTGGGGTATCCAATTTTACCGAGCGGGAAAGGGGGCCCCTTTGTAATTAGCCCAAAACGGGAGAACCTTTTGGGGGCTGGGCCCAAATTCCGCTAGGGGGGACCGGGGAGATAAGTTGACAGAAAATTTCTACAAGCCATTTCTAAAGGGGTAACCGAACCGTCTTAAAGGGAAACCCCTGGCCGAACCTGGGTTCCCTGCCCCCAGCTCTGCTCCCATCCCATCAGGGGGGCCCTTTTCCCTTTGGGTCAAAAACCCCTTTGCATTTTTCCCGCACCCTACCCTTCGGGTTTTGGGGGCCCTGAAATAAGGAGGTTTTGGGTTTCAACCTTCGGGGCAACCTTTGGGGTCATTTTTTAAAGTTGAGCCGCTAGTGGGGGAATTTTCGTTCCGCCCGGGTTTTAACCCTGATTTTTTTTTGGCCCACCCCAAATTTGTTTTTGGGTTTGCGGAAGAAAAAACCAAGAGCTCCCCCCTTTAAAAAGGGGAAATGTCGCCCCGACCAAAGCCGGCTCCCTAATTTTGGCCCCTTCTTCCAATGTCCCCCCTTTCTTCCCCCCCAAAAAGGGTTTCCCCAAGGAAAAAACCCCCAAGGGCAGCTCAAGGGCCCACCAACCCAAGAAAAAACCCCGGCAGCTTTCGCCCTAAATGAAATTTGTTTTTTCTACTTGGCAGTTCTGGAAAATTTCTTTTGGGGGGCCCTGTGGGGTCCCCCCCGGGGAAATTTCCCACCTAGGCTCGCGGAAAAGGCATCCCAAAGGGTCAGTGGGCCTCCCCCCCGTCCTTACCTTTTTCCCGTACTCTGCGGATTTTCGCGGGGCCCAAAAAATTTCAACCCAAACCCCCTTCCAAAATTTCCCGGGTTTCCCGGGGAAACTTTTTTCACCCGAAAGGGTTTTCCCAAAAATTTTCCCCTTTCCCCTTGCCCCATCTGAAAGAAATTTTTTTCGCTCCCCCGTTAGTGGGAGGGCCAAAAAGGTTTGTATCCGGCCCCTTGCACTCGCCCCCACATTCGAAAAGGGCCCAAACACAAGGAGCTCTAAAAAATTTCGGGTTTCTGAAATTCCCCGGGGGCCTCCCTTGGTTCCCAAGACCATGCTCCGACCTTAAACGGGAACACATTTGGGATTATCCTTTTGGGGTTGCATGCCATCCCATGTTTTTCCTTTAATTAGTCCAGCTCTACGGCCCAAACCTCTGAAAAAGCCCTTCCGGGTCTCCCACCCGAAACCGGGAATCTACCCCGCGTTTTTTCTAAAAAGAAAAGGCCGAAACTTTCCCCTGCCCCGGGCCTTTCCAACCTGCCCTATTGACCTTAAAACCCCCAGTACCCCACCTGTGGAAAGAGCCCTTTCCTTTTCCGCCCCGGAGCCCCAAAGGGCGATGCCCGGAGTTATCCAGGGGGAAATCTCCTAATTTGGCTTTATACGAAGCCCTATTCCCCCCTGCGGGGACCGTTTTTCTTTGTGGAGAAAAAAGGATGGTACTCTCCCCCCCCTTTTACCCGTTTTATCGGAATTAAAAAAATAAACTAAAAAAAAAATCGATACCCCCCTTCCTCTGATTTCTTGTTTTTTTGTTTCCCCTCCGTGGGGGAAACCCATTTTTTTCCAAGTTTGGCCCTTTCTTTGGACTTACAACTTGTTTTTGTACCCGTAAAAGGCATGAATGGAAAAAAGGCCTTTTAACACCCGAGAGGGGGCCATTTTGAATATCTCGCCCAGGGCCTTTTGGCCTTTGCAAGGGCTCCGGGGGTGTTCAAAAAATTTGTAAATTTGAATTTCCACAAACCCCTTTCAAGTTTTGTGCCCTTTGTTAAACTAGATAAATATTAATCTTCTCTTTTGATCTGAAAACTCCCCCGCCTCCCCCCCAAAAGGGCTCAAACTTCTCCGTGACCCCCCAGTTTATTCCCAAAAATGAAAGAAATTTTTGTTTAAACCCGCCCCCCCGGGTTTTTCCCCTTTCCCGGGGGTACATTTTCCTGGGATCGGGGCCTTCAAAAGGGATCCCCCGAATTTTTCTGAAATCCTTACAGGGGCCCTGTCCCAGGGGGCCTTCGCTTATCCCAACGTTTTTTTGGGGATTTGAAAATTTAAATTACAGACAATTTCCCGGGGGAAATTTCTCCACACTCGTGGCCCCGGGGTGGCCCTTACGAAAAAAAAAATGTATTTATTTAATTCCCGGGCCTTTTGGTCCTATTTAAGGAAATCCCCCCCCAGCACTCTCTCCAATTTTTGGGGTTTTGCGTTCCCTATCTTGAGAGTTTTGAAGCCCATTTGATTACCCATGTCCCATCCCGTTCTGCTTTGTTTCCTGCCCTGACTTTTTTGCCGCCTGTCCGATAATCTGCCACGTCCCCCTTGCCCACAACCCTCTGCCCCCCCGTCCGACCCCCTCCCTTTCCCCCCCCGGACAAACCGCCTCTGGATTTCGATTCTGTACCCTGCATTACCTCGGCCGCCATCTCAAGCAAGTCACGACAGGGGTAGCGATCTGGTAGCCTCACGCTGCAGCAAATCCATCCCGCTTTGCGGCGGGCTCTGGTGAATACCGGGGGCTACTTAGACTCCGCTCCCTGGCGTGGCTTAACTATCATCGCTTGCGGTGGTCCAGCGAATCCACCGATCCATTACAATATGCCTGTGTAGATGGAAAAAAAAGTGTCTTGGAAGGCGAGGAGGAAAAAAAACTAGAAAAATAGCTTGATTATTATGACTAGCTGTCAGGAAGGGATTAATAGAGGATGGTTTGAGTACAGCTGTACAGGAATAAAATTGGAAAGGAGATGCAGCTTTATACCTGTGTAGCGGTCAATCCCACATTTAAGAGTTTGGAAACTATTGGTCCAGAGCTGAAACATCTGGTTGAAGGGGAAGGATTTCCAAAAAAAAGAAAAGAAGCATGGAAGTAGGAGACAGTCAGTGTTTCCCTGTGCGAGAGAACAGAGGCAATGGTGCAGTGGAAGGGATAACCCCATTTGTAAACACAGATGTGTTGATGATCTTGTTTCCATGTAGTAGAGTAGCCAATTGGAGGATTCAAACACTTGGAAACAGAGCGTGATCGGTGAGGGAGACTCCCGTCCAATAAGCTTGCCACCGAAATAACAGAAGTTCAGAGACTGCAGTAACTGGCATCCATTTAGCCCCAGTTAGAAGCACCAAAAGTAAAGTATGATTTCCATTCCTTTCTAACTGTTAAATACAGAAGTTATTAACTCCCTGGTTGTGACCTACCTTAATTGTTCTCCGGTATAGTGGCGATCTTATCTTTAGGATCAATGGGGGTACCAGAGATTTTCACTTTATAAGATGGGAATACCTCTTCATTACAATGTAGTATCCCAATAGAAAGCATATACCACAAATACATGTGAATCCTCATAGAGTAAAATATAACTTAAGATTTCTTAGGCAGACAACAGGAACACTACAAATATATCCCAGCAGGTGGCTTAACAGTAGCTATTTAACATCCAATAAAAATAGATTAACTTCAGCTAAATACAACACAAAGTTTATATACCACCGTGGAGTTTTGTTAGTCCAGATGCAGACTGGGAAGTAGGTCTCAGTCCTGTTTACAAGGCTTCTTGCTCTAGTTCCTGGCTGCAACACTGTAGAGAAAATATCTCCCAACCACACTCCTCAGGTTCTCTCTTTACTCCTGATGTCTGGAGCAGCAGACCTAGAGACCCAGCAAGACCTGGATCGGAATGTGTAAACAGCCTCCCAACCACGCTATGGCCATTCTGAAAAAGCAAGCCCAGTATAGCCAGAAGGCAGCAACTAAATATCAGTATATCATATATCATACTGTTATTCGGCATGAATTGCTGACTTTCCCCCACTGAGTGCCAGGACCTCAGAGAGTCATACCTTGTAGTTATGCTGCAATGTACTGCAGGATTGGCCACCCTGACATCCCTGGAACTTCAACACTGAATACAACAACCTGCTTGGCACATTTTTCTTTCTGGTTCCCTAAATATCCCCTCTGCCCAAAGTCAAGGGACACTTGAACCCATTAGACCATGAAACATTTACAGAGCATCTGCAGTTATATGATGTTTTCCTGCCCTGTTTTCTACCTCAAACTAAAAGTCCTGTAACATGAGGAACCCCCTTGCTACTCTTTCATTATTGCCTTTATTCCTATACATCCACTGTAAGGGTGCATGGTTCTATCTGAACTTTCTACCAGTCAGATAGTACCACAATGATTCCAGAGCCCACTTTATGGCTAGACATCCACTTTCTACAATTGAGTAATTTGTTTTACAGAAGGTGAGCTACCTGCTTAAATATGTAATGGGGTGTTCTTCCCGATTCACTTTCTGTGACATAACTGCCCCCAAACCAACCTCAGAGGCATCGGTCTGAACAATAAAGAACCTGAAAGGATTTTTCTGCCTCCTCAGACCACTGAACCATTACAGCATTTTTCTCTTTTGTCAGATCAGTCAGTGAGGCTGTAATGGAAGCAAAGTTTGGCACACACCTGCAGTAGTAGCACACAATCCCCAGGATGCCCTTACTTTTTTGTAACAGGTTGTGGCCACCACCTTGGTTATTTGGGGTATTATTGTGCCCTTACCTACAATATATGCCAAATATCGAGCCTCCACCAGCTCAGTTGCACATTTCTGCACACAGTGAACCCAGCTTTCCTCAGAGCATCAAGTACCACTTTACTCAGATGAGATTCCCAGTCAGTACTAAAGACCACAATATAATCCAGATAGGCTGCTGTGTACCAGGCATGGGGCTTTAAAACCCTGTCCATAGCTCTCTGGACTGTAGCTGCAGCACCCCGTAACCCAACCGGCAACCGTATATCCTGAAAGACCCCATCGGTGATGGAAAAAGTAGCCTTTGGTTAAGTCCAGGGTGGTAATGTACTTGTCTGACCCCAACCTTTTGATTAGTTCATCTACTCCCACTTAAGAGACTTCATTTAGTGGCAAAAATCATTACTGAATAACTAGGACCCATTTGGCTTAGGCACTAATACAGGGGCTGGACCAACTGCTTTTAGACTCCTCAATAACCTCTAGGGCTAACATGTGTCTTACCGGCTCAGAGACCGCCTGTCTCAGAGCCTCCGGAATTATGTATGGCTTACTCTGTACTTTCACCTGCAAGGTCAGTAAAGATATCCCTATTGCGTTGTAGAAACTCCCAAGTTTCCTGTTTTTGGGCTTTTGAGGTTGGTAACTTTCTCAATATCTGAGTAGGCTTCCATTTGGGTTGTCAGGGTCACTACTAGGGACTCTCTACCATGCCAATTTTTATTAAAGTTTATATGATACAGCTGAATAGGTTTTCTTTTCCCAGACTGATGGATCTTATAATTTACCTCTCCAACCTTCTCCACCACTTCCTAAGGACCTTGCCACTTAGCAAGGAATTTACTCTCAAAATTAAACAGTCACCAGGGTTAAACTGTCTAATCCTAGCTGTCTTATTTTATAACCATCTCTGGCACTTTTGGGCCCTTGGCATGTGTTCCCTCACAATGGGCATAACACTATTGATGCGATCCTCCATTTGGGCCACATGTTCTAAACACTTTTGTGGGGGGAAGCCTCATTCTCCTACGTTTCCTAGGTAATGTTCACCAAACCCCTGGGGTGTCTCCCATATATTAACTTGAATGGGGAGAAGCCTGTAGAGGACCGAGGGACTTCTCAGATGGGGAACAGAAGGTATGGCAGCAGGCAATCCCAGCCCTTGCTATCCATTTTTACCACATTTCCCTTCAAAGTTGAATTGAACCTCTCCACTAAGCTGCCTATTTGGGTATGATACACAGAGGTTCAGAGCTGTTTGATTTTCAGAAGTTTACACAAGCCCTTCATTATCCTGGACATGAAAGGTGTACCCTGGTCTGTTAGTATTTTTTTTGGTAGGCCAGTTCTATGGAAAATGTGAAACAACTCCAGGGCAATACATTTTGAGGTGGTATTTTGCATAGGAACCTTCACTTCAGGGTACCTGGTGGCATAGTCAAAGCACTACCAAATTATATTGATGGCCCTGGGCAGACTTGACCAAGGGCCCTATCAAATCCATGGCTATCAAGCACATGACTGTGAGACACATCAAGCACCATTTTATGTGGTACTGGCACCAACAACTGTTCCACAATTTCATCCCACACCTTATTAATGCGATACGACAAATTATTCTATACAGCAATGTGTAGAAACCTTTTCTCAGCATGAAGCTCTTGTTCGTCATTCAGTACCGTTACACTTTCCCACACATTTTTCAGGGTGAAGTCTCGCAACTGAGCAGTTCCAAATTTCTCCTGTGAATGTTTCTGGGACTTGGTCTGGCACGTCTCTCCTAGTTAGCTGCAGAGTGGGCCTTGGTGATGAAACTCTGGATGCAATCCATGGAGCACCCTATGAACTGCTGTGGTTTAAATGCAGGTCCCAGATAAGTCTCAGTAGTGGTAATCCACTTCACTAGTGCAACCAGCTGATCCAGCATTTTGGGGTCTCCCTGGGCAATCCAGCAGTAAATGTCACAGGGAAGTCTACTCACATAGTGGTCCATGAAGATTCAGTTGACAACGGCGGATGAACTCAGAGTCTTGGGTTGTAGCCACTTGTTCACCAGGTTTAGCAGGTCAAACAGCTGGGAGCATGGCAACTTATAAATTTCAAGCTGCCAATCTTGGACTCTGCGAGCCCACACCAGTAAGCTAACTCCCAGCCGGGCCATGATTTCTGCCTTTACGATATCATAGTCTTTCGCCTCCTCTCTGGTCAAATCAAAATATGCTTTTTGCAGTTCCTTGGGCAGATAAGGTGCCAAAACCTCAGTCCATATTGCAGCAGGGTGTTTCTCTCGTTGTTCAATTCTCTCAAAATCTGCCAGATAAGCCTCTATATCATCATCTAGGGTCATTTTTTTTCAGGGCATGTTGATCTTTTTATTATACAACATTCCAGACAATTCCTCCATACTCTTTGGCTGAGCAGAAACATTCTCTCGGAGGACAGTAATCTGTTGCAGTAACAAATGATTGGTTTCCTGCCGGCTTGCGTGTACCAAATGCTTGAACAGCTTTTTCATAGCCGGAGACTGGCTTAGCAGGGATGTAGCAGCTCTTATCCAGGACATGTGCCGTTTAAAAAACAATGTCTGCAGCCTTTACCCTTAGCAAGTTGACCAGTTGCCCTAATCCTCCATCATATGTGGGAGGGACAAGTGGGTTTGGATGCAAAAAAAAAACAGGGTTTATTTAAAAAACACAGAAAACAAAACAAGAACAACACAAAAATATCCCAGCAGGAGGCTTAACAGCAGCTGTTTAATTTCCAACAAATATCGCTGAACTTCAGCCATATACAACAGAAAGTTTATACACCAGTATGTAGCTCTGTTAGTCAGCTAGTTGGTCTCAGTCCTGTTTTCAGGGCTTATCGCTCTAGCTCCTGGCTGCAATACTGTGGAGAAAATGTCTCCCAAAAACACTCCTCGGGTTATCTCTCCACACCTGATGTCTGAAGCCGCAGGCTTTAGAGGTCTGGAATGAAATGTGTGAATGGTCTCCCACCCACGCTTTAGCCGTTCCGAACAAGCCAGCCCAATATAGCCAGACGGCATCAACTAAATATTACTTGTCAGTAACCTACTGTTACTGGCTGTGAATTGCTGACTTTCCCCCATTGAGTCCCGGGACCACAGTGGCACATACCTTGTAGTTCTGCTGCAATTCAACTGCATGGAAAGGTCGGGATGTACTGCAGAATCGGCCACCTGACATCCCTGGAACTTCAACACTTCAACGCGATATATGAAACTTATTATGGTATCAACTACTGCCAAAGTGCATAGCTAAATAACACATATAAAGTGCAAGTGCAACAATACAATACATTCATGAACTAATCACAATCCAAAAATGTAAGCAATGAGCAACAGAGGATACCAAAAAAGATGTACAAATAAATAATTAATCACATGAAATAATAATATTTAATATTAACCCTAGATAGCATTGGAACACCTTGATGCACACTTCGTCTATCCTTCATCAGCAAGCTTAACAATATTGTCTCCTAGTTACTGCATTTTTTTTATCTCATTCACACTTTTAATATAATCAGATTTATTTGTATTTTACTGTATGATGATTCACGTGAATTTGTGGTATATGCTTTCTATTGGTATACGGTATGAAGTTATTTTATGCCACTTTCATGATTTTCTCTGGATATTTTGAGTCTTAGGTTTGTAGGAGTTTATTACTAGGTGAACAAAGACAAAAAGGAAGCCCAGAATGGTAATTCCAGCAAGCCTACTTCTCTTTCTCCAAGAATAAAATAGAAAAAAATACAATTTTGCTATTCAATATGGGACTGCACTGGGGCGTTTCCAGGTTTTCTTCAAACCTACTGCTAATAAGTTTTGTATCAACATGTCTACATTTATTATTGCTCTATTAAGGGGAATGACTTAGAAATCTTTATACAAGAACAATTTTGCATTATTCAGTTGAGGCTGACATTGTTGAAAGCCATTATTGACAAGTTACTGCTAACAATGATAAAAGTGACCCTGGGGAGCCGATCTCAATGTTACTTTCTGGTTCAATCGTTTGGGTTTTATTATCGAAGTACTTAATACTTTTCCTTTGCAAATAAACTTTGACTGTCCAGTGAATGTCGTAACCACTGGCTTAAAATTAGCTTTTGATATTTTCAGTGTTTTTCTTCAAATTTCCTCTACTGTTGCCCTATCAAGACATGGGGACAACTACGTTTTACAAGTGCTGTTAATATTATTATTACATTATACATACATATATATATGTGTAAGATAAAACATGCTTTATTTTATCAGCAGGGCCACACCTGTTTCTGTTATTGCACATCAATCCCTTCCATTTGAATAGAACTGAGTTGCAATATTAGATATAACCAAAGAATGTAAAGGATGGTGTGGTATGTAAAATAAAATAATAAAAAACACACACAAAATAAAATTTTATTGAAGTATTAACAGCCCAAAGCATAACTTTAGCCTTGCCCCCGGTGTCCCTAAAAATAAAATATATATAAATATCTAGGATGGAAAATTGACACAATTACAAAACTTAACAAGTGTGCCTGGTCAGCAATGGTGAGTGATGGGCTGGTCAGGAACTGGTCAAACAAATAAAAAAGTAAACAAAAACTAACACAAAATCCCATGATCTCCCATTAGAAAAAATCAGGGGTTGCTTAGGGAGGCAAAAACTGTACCTCGGCCACTAAGCAGGTGTACCATAGTTTCTTAAAGAGGTTGTATCATTTCATTAAATGGCCTTCAGAATAAGGGGACAGTGAAAACAAGTAACTTTGCAATTAGATGTCATTATTAGTAAAGCTGTCTTGTTATCACAGTATTCCTTATCTTCTGTTTCTGTTTACACTGATATCCAGTGCTGGTCGGATCCCTCCTCCTTGCATTTCACTAGCTGAGAGCTCATTTACATTCTGTTCGGCCACCGGTCGTATTCACAGGAGCGAGCATTCCTGCCTCTCTCACTCAGAGTAAGGGACCGGCACATTTTCACTCTGCACATCCAGAAGAAACAGAATAACATTCCAGGGCTTCTACAATCAGGAAACAGCACAATTGTGTGTCGATTCCTGCCTGACTCAGATTAAGGGGCCATAGCAATTTCTCTCTGCACACCCAGCAGAAACACACTGCAGCAGATTCTACAATCAGAAAACATAACAGTTGTGTCTCGGTGCCTAATTCTCCTGCATAGAAGGGAGATATGTGCCATTCATAGGAACACTGTATTCTACTGTAACAAATCTCCATCTGTGAGAGAAGATGAGATCAGTTCTCATTCTAGATTGAATGAAGTCTGTGGTATGTTTACAGCTCTTAAAAAATATGACTGATAGGGAGAGACACAGTGACATGTGGACTCAGAGAGGGGGGATGATGTCACCCTGCTGGGAGGGGAAGAATCTTTTAGGATTTGTGTGAAAATCTGATGTAATTTTAGGTCAAATCCATGCAAGAATATAGAACATTTTCAAGGGTTCAAAAACTTTAAAACACCACTGTAGAAGAAGCCTATGTGCCTGTTGTGGAACCTTACAGAAATGAGGTCCCAATCAAGACCATTGCCCATTATTTTGGGTGTTAAAAAGATACACAATGATATAAGGATAGTTTAATACATTTTGTCTAATACTTAGATAGTGTAATCTTAGATTAAGCAGTCTGAAGATGCACCGGATTTAGCACAATAGCTCACACTTTAGGATGCATCTTATTTTACTTCATTTAAGTAGATATTTTTTCAGATACAATTTTGCCATAATTTTGGTATACAATGTAACATTTCAATCCAAGCCTTCTATTTACTAAACCACACCCATAAACTATTAAATCACACCCCTTTGTTAAGCAAGGAATAAAGGGCGACATGTATGAACAGGGCTGTGCCAGATATCTGGCGCCTTTTCAGCCCGATATCAGGCACAGCCCCGTTCATACATGTTTAAGTCTCCTGAACGCCTCCTGCATGGGGGGCGTACGAGAGGCGGGGTGCTTTACCTGAGCCAGAAGTGTTGTCTTAGCGCTAGAATGAGCATGATTTATGACCCGCAGTAGAGAGGGTTCATAAATCAGGCGCATTCTAAGACATTATTATGCGCTTGAAATTTGGCGGTAACACACCAAATTTCATGCATGTCGCCCAAAATGTCTAGAACACATTATCATGTAATTCAAAAAATGCATGCGAGTTTTTGACACAAATTAAGACAGAATTTTGAAATATTTGAAATATTAATCTGCCCCATATCATCTGCAGTTGCTGCAAAAAGAAGGTATATAATTTATTTCAAGAGGTTTTCCCATAAAAAACATTTATCACCTCAGGGTAGGTGATAAATGTGTGATTGCTGGGTGTTCAAGAAAGGGATACCTACAGACACTAAAATGAAGACCCCAAGTCCTTCCTCACTGCTATTACAAAGTGAAGAAGCCTTTGACTGGAGAAGAAGAGAAAGCCTGTAGACTAGTAATTGGTCACCTCCCTGTGGATAAGTGATAAGTGTCTAAAATCCCTTTAAAGGGAACCTATCACATTGAAAATGCTATCTGATCTGCTTGCAGCATGTTTTAAAGCAGACTGAGCTGAGTATATTAATACAAAGCATCGAGTATTTGTGAAGTGTAAAGAAAATTATATGTGCTTTTCCAAATGTATGCAAATAAAAAAAAAACTAAAAAGTGTGGTGTGCTTATTTATTCAGTCCCTCTGAGTCAATACTTTTTAGAAACACCTCTAGCTGTTGTAGGATGTCTCTACTAGCTTTGCACATCTAGAGGCTGGAATTCTATTTGCAAAATAGCTTTAGCTCAGTTAGATTGGTTGGTGAACATTTGTGAACAGCAAAGTCCTGCCACAGATTCTCAATGGAATTTTTAGGTCTGGACTTTGACTGAACCATTTTAACACATGCATATGCTTTGATTTACATAGTTGCATAGTTTATAAGGTTGATAAAAGACAGACGTCCAACCAGTTCAGCCTATTGTGCTATATTGTTGATCCAGAGGAAGGGAAAAACCCCCTTGAGGTAGAATTGTCCTCATTTTAGGGAAAAAAATCCTTCCCCTTGACTACAAATCTGGCAAATCAGAATAAATCCCCTGGGTCACTCGGACGCCTCCTCAGAGATCCTAAGTCAGCAATAATTTGTTATATTATTGCCATCTAGAAATGCATCCAGAAACTTTTTGAACTCTGAATTCACCATGACAAGTGTAGCTTTGGCTGTACGGTTAGGGACGTTAGTCCCGGCTGAAGGGTGAACCAACATATCCCAAGTATCTCAAAGTCTTTTGCATAAATTTAAAAAGTTAGGCTATTCCTCCGTTTGCCCCTTTATTTAGCTCCATCCAACTTCCCCACAATTCTGAGCATCTTCCCAGTCCCTGCCGAAGCAAAGAATCCCCACAGTTTGACACTTCTCGGTGGGGATAGTGTTTTCAGGGTGATGTGCAGTGTTTGCTTTCCTCCACACATAACATTTGGCATTTACACCAAAAAATTTATTTTTGGTTTCATCTGACCAGACCACCTTCTTCCACATGCTTGCTGTGTCTCCTGCATAGCTTTTAGCTATGGGAATTCTTATGTTTTGCTTTAAAAATGACTGTCTTTATTGCCACTCTTCCATGAAGGCCAGATTTGTAGAGTACATGACTAATAGTTATCCTGTGAAAAGATTGTCCTACCTGAGCTGTACATCTCTGCAGCTCCTCCAGAGTGACCTAGGACATTTGTAATCGCGCTTTCAGTTTAACCCCTCTAAGATAGACCATTTTGCACATGTTCTTTCTCAGGCCTCTACATGCTGCTGGACGGTAGCCATACTTGTGACCTTCACTCATCAGCCTATCTGCTCAGTTTTGTGCAATATGACTCCATCAGTCTGGGCTATGAGTCGGTCCAGTCAGAGACGCGTGCCTCAGTGCTCTGACGCAAGATGTACTCCCACACAATCCAGGGTGCTCTACTCAGCGAGCCGAGTGCTGCGAGGGCCAATTACTATTAGCATCATAACACCACGCTCAGTCAGTCTTATCTTAGCCCACAGCATGCCTATGCTACGATGCCTTATCTGCATCAACAACACCACCTGTAACGAGCTGAGGGGACCAGCCTTTCGAGGGGGGCCATGGGGAGCCAACAACACCATCCAGGGGGGACAAACATGCGGGGGGAGGTGTCCTTAGAGCCAACGGAAATACTTCCGCTGGTGTGTTCTTCTGGTTTCATTGATGCTGTTCTTGGTCCACTAATGTTCCGTCATAAAAAACTATGAGGTCCTTCACAAAAAATGTGGAGTGTAACACACACACGGCATGCGTGGAGGTGTGCCATTATGAGCCTAATCTAGAACCACCACTACACGAAGTAACATACAACTCTACAGATGTACTCACTACTAATTCAGAGCAGTCTTGCGGCTGTATACGGCGAGATAGAGCAACATTATGATACACACTGGATTTTATTTAGTGGTATCAGAGTACAGGAGTGCTAAATTCTTATGCATGCCACACTTTCAGTTTTTATTTGTAAAAAATTGGAAATGTGTGTATCATTTTCTTTACACTTCAGAAATGTTTGCTATTCTGTGTTGCTCTATTCACATGAGAGATAAAATATCAAATAAAATACATGTAGCATTTATGGTTGTAAGGTAGAGTTGAGGCGAACACTATCTCTCCACAACACATCCCAGAGGGGCGAAACCAACAATCGATGGCGGGTCCATAGAGACAACTCTCTACGACAACCAGGTAGCGGACACAGCTGCTGTGACAGCGGTCAAGCAGACTCACACCATTTTCTCGGCACGCATCACACACACACAGACACAAAATTCTCTTTCTTAGCTTGCTGTATGGCGCGAATAATAGAGAGCAAGACTGGTCTAGCCATGTGACCATGTTTACAATTGTCTCCTGTGAATATCCCATATAACAGGCGAAATTGCGTTAAAAAGCAAGCTATTTCCAGGGGGCTGCACAAGCCTGCAGGGTGCTGTATGAACATTGTGCCTTCTTAATATGCAGAGAGGAGGCATTTGGTTTGGTCTCATACAAGTGTTGACGTCGTTTTAGTATGAGACACTAGTTGCAGATGACTGCCGCCCCTCTAGAATCATGCTTATGGGTGGGGGGGGGTGGGGGGGGGGGGGGGTGAGTGTGGATAATATTCCGCTGAGCACCTGAAGAGATCGCGCCAAGAGCAGCAACAATCAGCATGTGACTCACGTTTCAATGTCAAAACTCAACCGAAGGCTGTGTCTCACAGTCCCTCAAGTCATACAATGTCGCACAAGAGCGCAGTCCACAGTCAATAGAAGTTGGCACAGTAGGGAAGTGGGGGGGGCCGGTCGGGGCTGGGGTGGAGGAGGATGGGGGGATGATGGGGGGGGGGGGGGGCGACGTAAGGGGGGGCGGTGGGGGGGATGGCATGTGGGGGGGGGGGGGGGGGGGGAAGTAATGGGGGGGGGGGGGGCGGCGGGAGATACCACTACGCTGGGAGACTGTAAATTCAAGCTTCAGGCAATGACACACTTCTGCAGGTGTATCTGATCTACTCGTTATGTCTCATCACACCCCACCCCACACACATCTATCTAGTTTATGATCTAGAAGTTGTAAGAAAACGCGTGACCCCATTTCTAATATGACAACCATTCTGTCCAATTCTTTGCCTTGTGCGCGATATGAAGTCGGGCAGGTCATCTCACTGAGCAGCACTATAACACGAGTCAGCAACAGTGGGCAGCTAGCACAGCCTGATCTCACTCCTTCTGGAGGTGTGCAACAACACGAGGAACACAGAGTGGCACAATGACTGAGAGCGTAGGTCACGCGGAAGTCAGTATGAGGTCAGGCAAGTGGGCACAATGACATTCGTATTGACGCGGCAAAACAGTATTAGGCCACAGATGGCGACAATGACACAGTGGCGATGTCATGGTTTAAAGGGGCGAAAAAAAAAACCACTAGTGTTGAGCGATCAGTTTTTTCAATCGACGCAAACGTTGAAATCTAGGCAAGAGTTTTTATGGTGATCTGAAATTTCGCAGCATCATGCGATAGTATTAAGGTTAAAATCATGAGCATACATCTATAAGATCGCTAACGCCGTCTCTTGTCGGAGGCTTTCCTGTAACTTTTTGTGTGCGGCCATCACAATCAGATTACAGAATAGGAGGCAGGGTGAGATGTTGTGCTGCGGACGTAAAGAACTTGGGATGTGTATGGTTGCGATTGCTGGAAAAAATTCATCACATGACCGACATCGTTTAAATCATAATGAAGGCGCGCTTTTCCTGTTTCAGCCCTCAGTGTCTGCCACGTCTCATAGTGGATAGGACCTGCGCTCTGCGTCTGTGGCCAAACAGTCCTCAGGCGAAATGATTCTATTTTCTGCACTAAGAGAAACCTCTATCTCATTAGGTCTGTGATCCTTCCAATTTAGTTAGATTAGAGATTTGAAATGATTTTATGTAAGGTTAGTCTAGAGAATTCTTAAAGGTCAGCATTCGTACCGCTGTACAAATTCACGGCGGATGGGTGCGAGGGGGGGGGGTGGCCGTGGGGGCGAACCACAGACAAGCTCTTCTAAAGACACACTGTTCAGCTCTATACGCAGAAGGTTAGATATTAGCGGGGGGGGGGGGGGGTGTGGGGGGGGGGGTGCGGGTGGAGTGGGACATCGGTGGAGGGCGGGGTGCTGCCCCAAGGGGGGGGGGGGGGCGGCGGGGGGGGGGGGGGGCCGGGGGGGGTGGGAGGGGAAGGGGGCTGGGGCTCTGATAGGGGGGGGTTTGGGCGAGAAGGAGGTGAAGTGACAGTAAATTTATGTGTAGGGCTAGCTCTGGAGAGGTGAATATCTTTATTATAAGGCAGTTTGCTATTGAAATATTTCCTGATATTGAGGCGGCAGCCTGAACTTATATTGGATACACATCATTTCTAGTAACTGCAGGTCTCTTTGTGTTAGCTAGCAAAACCTCCACTTTTATTATCTCAGTATGACATTTCAGATATGGTCGTTCATCTTTCATATTTTACCCCATTACATCTAGGACTTCTGATCTGTTGATGTAATCCACCTTGCAGTTAAATTACAAAACGGAGCAATGCTTGTAGTCAGCACGAGGTTGTTTGTTGGCCAAAAATACCCGTGTGTAGACACACGTAGCGAAAAAGAGCAACACAGTTACGGTGTTCTGTTATGACTTTTGCGTCCCCATACACATATGTGGTTACGGCAGCAGGTTCTAGTCAGTGTTAGCTATGCCGTCTGCTCCGGAGCCCCACACAACTGTAATGGTATTAGCGAGGTGTCATGATGCGCCCGTCATCTCACGCTCCAGTGAGCACCAACCATTACCTATAATAGAGTCAGCACGAGTCTAGCACTTGCGTGATCATCCTGATCTACTGCTCCACACGGATGCCATTCGAATACAGCACTGTCAGGGTTAGCAGAAACGCATAACCTCTATGATGACATTTCATAACGTGCTGCTCACGGAGGCCCCATACCCAAACAGTAAGGGTATACAAGACACGCAAAAGCTGAGTCATTCACAGTCGTGCTCCAGTTCTTTTGAGTTTGTTTTTTTTTTTTTTTTTGTTTACTTTCTTTTTTTTTTTTGGCCTCTTACATTTTTTTGTTCTTTTGCGCACGCCTAGCATTTGTTCATTGACGCACATCTACTTCATTATCTAAAACATCAATTCTATATTCACTCACAGGTACACTTGAAAGGTGCAAAAAATATCCGTTTATTATATCAAGAACATAACAGTTACTGTGTTTTTTGACTTCTTAGTCACACCCAGCAATGTTCATTTACGCGAGCATCTGACGTAAATCTTAAGAACGAGCAATTCTACTATTCACGCCACAGGTGAATTGAAAGGTGGGCAAAAAATAACCGTTTATTATATCCCAAAACATAACAGTTACGTGGTTTTTGACTTTTTGGCACACCCCAGCATTGTTTCATTGACGCAGCATCTACGTAAATTCTTAAAACAGCAATTCTATATTTCACCACATGGTGAATTGAAAGGTTCCCACCCCCGGCAAAAAATAGCCGTTTATTTCATATCAAAACAAAGACAGATTACTTGTTTTTAGACTTTTGCAAACACCTCATATTGTTCAGTTCCTGACGCAGCATCTACAGTTTTATTCTGTAAATTACTTTAAAATAGGCAATTCTATAGTTCACCACAGGTGAATTGAAAGTGCAAAAAATATTGTTTACTTATACCAAAACATAACAGTTTCACGTGTTTTTTTACTTTTGCACACCCAATGCCATTGTTCATGTGACAGCAGCTTCTACCGTAAATTTCTTAAAACAGCAATTCTATATATAAACACAGTGAATTGAAAGTGTGCTAAAAAATAGTCCTGTTTATTATAAGACCAAAAACATAACAGTTACCGTGTTTTTGACTTTTGCGCGCACCTCCAGCATTGTTCATCCCCACTTGACGCTCCATCCACGTAAAACTTAAAACAGTCAATTCATCCCCTATACACTCGACAGAGATGCTCATCACGACACAGAGTTTGACAATGTGAATGACCAGAGTGAAAAAAATAACAGTTTAGTATATTCGAAAACATAACCGAATAGCGTGTTTTTGACTTTTGGCGCACCCAGCATTGTTCATTGACATCGCCGCGTTCTGAGCTTCATACGTAAATCTTGAAAACAGTGCAATTCATATTCATCAAGCAGTGTTAATTGAAAGGTGGGCAAAAAATACCGTTTATTTACCAAAACATAACATTTACGCGGGCTCTATACTATCTCTTATATTGAGTGCATTATGTCAAGTCATGACAATCCACACTGCTCCTGCCCATCGCTCCATATCTATCGAGTTCTCTGGGTTTCGAGAATCAGAGGTGCAGTTCACATCCGCCTCTGTCACTCCGGTCGGCTCTCTTACACGTGTACAAGAGTTACTCTTAGCGATACAGCTGTGCATGACATCCGTCTGCTCCGCAGGCCATTCTCCTCCCACATTAGCGATCTAGTCCATAGAGCAGATTGGCACATCCGTCGCTCCGGGTCCTCCATATCTTCGTGGAGGTGTGTCTGCAGAGTTGCAGTGACATCCGTCTATAGAGCTCTCGGGGTCCCCATACACAGTCATGGGTTCTCATGAGGTGCAGTAGCGCCTTACCATCTCATAGCTCAGGTCATCGGCATACAAAACATGTAGAGGTTCTCGTGGACAAACACAAACAAAGGAGCGACTCGGAACGTCGCTATGTCTCCGGTATATCAGTCCACCATACGACACAGTAGGGGGGGGGGGGGGGGGGGGGGATGGGGGGGGGGGGGGGGGTGGGGGGGGGGGGGGGGGGGGGGGGGGGGGGGGGGGCGTGGGAAGAGATGGGGGATGGGGGGGGGGGTGGGTGATGTGATCGTAGGAATGCTAAGGGGAACTAGACACATAAGGGTTTTGCAGAGGTGCAGTGACATCGGTCCCCCACATGCGCTGATCCACACACTCACAGTAGGGTTTAGCACTCATATTGTCAAAATAGTGAGTGTGACTTGTTTAGTTTTGCAAGTATCATATAAGCATATGAGCTATCAATCGCCTTGTATTTGAGAGTCAGAGCGCCATTTAATACACATGAAGAAAAAGTGGAAACAAAGACATGTAGTTGGGATTTCCATCCAATTATTAAAGTGAAAAATGTGTTTTTCTATAATTAAACTACTAATAGAAACTTCATGTGTATCGTAACACCGTGCAGCTCTGACCTCCCGTCGCTCCGGGGCCCCATACAACCAAGAGGTTACTCTATCTGGATAGGCTGACATCTCGAACATCACATCTATTCTCCGCCTAGCCCTATTTGGCTCACACATAAGGCGACGAGTCAGTGTGATCTCAGAGTTATGCCTTTCTACCATCTTCTCTGTGCTCCGGGGTGTGTATTGTATGTTATTCCATAGACATGGAGTATGGAGCATCGGGACAGAGAACATAGTACAGAGACAATTTCCTCCATTCACGTTGCAGGTAAAAATGAGAAAGCCCCCAGTGTGGGGGGGGGGGGGCGCGGGGGAGCGAAGGTCCCTATACACAACACTAGGGTTCTACAAGCTCGGTGGTGCATGTGACACCACCATGGCTGCTGCGTGAGTATCTACACATACACCATGGGAGGTAGGGGGTGGGGGGTGGGGGTATGGGGGGGGGGAGTGGTGGGGGGGGGGTGTGAGGAGCGGGAAGGGATAGCGCTCGCAAAGGGGGGGAGGCATTTCAAAGTAGGGGTTTGGGCAAGGAGGGGTGAGTATGAAGGGGGAGTGGGGGGGGGAGAGAGAGGGGGGGGTAGGGAAAGGTTATATTAGTAGTGCAGAGGTGATTCGTGACACTAGCGGGGAGGTGTGGCCATAATAGATCAAGGGAGCCCCCATGTCTGAAAGTTGGTCGAGACTGCAGGTGGCAGTAGACTTGAGAGCTGTCTGACCCGCAGGGCTCATATGGAGGGGCAAGCGCTACCCAGCGTCTGTGACTGTTTACTGAGAGCGAAGGCTTGAGTTTCTCACATCTTCCGCTTACCGCACTCTGGCTTCAGCATCAGACAGTTTTTGTTGGCTGTCGTCATCAGGCTGGGCATTTTAACCTGGCATGGTTAATAATGGGGGGGGGACACACCAGGATGACGCCAGCCCTGGGTCTCTCCCACCTCAACCCACTGTAGCACAACCATTCCTTAGGTGGTCATGTTTTGGGTGGCAGGCAGGACAGTTCTAAGTCAATGTCCAGATCAACTAAAATGGTCGGATGAAAGACCTCCTTTTTCCGTCACTTTGTACATCTATGGGGGTCAACAGGTTTAAATGGTCATCACCTTTGGCCAGACAGGGACAGTATAAATGTTCTCGGGTCGCATTTCAAACTAAAATGGTGGTTGAAAGACTCGCCTTTTTCATTGGCACTGTTTTAAAGCTGTGGGGTCAACAGGTTTAGACTAATGGTCAATATCTGCGGTACAATGGACATATATATATATCGTGTCGCAGTTCAACTCAAAATGGTGGATTGAAACACACACTCCTTTTTGCGGCACTTTTTAAATCTGGAGGGTCATGGTCAGTTTTGGGGGCTCATCGCTGGGCTTCCAGGACAGGGATATTCATGTCCAGAGCCCCCATAAACAGTATCACTGGTAACTCACGACATAGCAGATCATTGACATCCGATACTAGTACCCGGGGCCACTCCTCCTGCCTTCTGGCACTTTTTAATTTGTGGGTGATGCGAAGGTTTACGGGTCAGGCAGTGGTAGTCACAGACAGGAGATAGTTAATGGTCTGTTAACTTTTATTTATCTGTGAGCTTATATATATCTAAGTGTGTTGCCTAAGATGTAGGCCAACATCTACAGCACCTTATCAACTTTGACCGTTGTGGACTTTTAATTATTTCAGCTCTCAGGCAGCCTTGTTTGGGTGTAATAATGAAGGATGTTAGTTTGCTTTCCTCCTACACATACACTATGGTGCAATGATATAGCATAGTGTGCAGTGACATCCTCTCTGCTTTCACTTGAATCGACTGGTGTCGTCCACGTATCAAAACAGGTGCCGTTTCGATTGAGGCGGGGCAACCCGTCCGACTATACGACTATCCGATATCGATCCTGATAGCACAACGGCAATCGTGCTCAACTGCACTATTGTCATGACAGCATCAATCATGAGATCATGCATGGCACAATGAACATTCTGGAGGCGGTCAAAACATATTAGGGCCACAGAGTGGCACAATCACACAGTGTGGAGGTCACCGTCGCATCAGTATGAGATCAGCGGCAGTGGCAGTGCAATGACATTCTGTAGTGCGCGGCTAAACAGTATTGCGGCCCACAGGTGGCAACAAATCACACAGTGTGGAGGTCATGGCGGACAGCATATGAAATCAGTGTCATGTATGTGCAGCAAATGTCTATATCTGGAGGCGGCAAAACATTTTAAGGGCCCAGCAGGTGTGCACAATCACACACAGTGTTGTAGGTCACGGCGGCAGCAGTATGAGATCAGGCTGGCAGTGGCACAATGACATTTGGAGTCGTCCAAAACATAATTTCTAGGTGCCACAGAGTGTCACAATCAGCAACAGTGGTGAGGTCAGCAACAGGCAGCAGCAGTGAGGTCAACAGTGGCACAAATTGACATTCTATGATGCGGGCAAAACAGTATCTTAGGTGGCCACAGAGTGCATTACAATCACAGGCGGGCGGGTGTCGGCGGTTGGGTGCAGTGTTGGAGGTCACGACAAACAGCAGTGCATGAGATCAGCAGTGGCACAATGACATTCTGGAGGGTGGGAAAACAAGAGAGGAAGCCACAGAATTGCAAGCAATGACTGAGAGACGGCCTCCCAAGGTCAGCCGGGCGGCAGCAGCACACAGCATGAAGTCAGGGTCATTGGCTCAATTACAAAGTGTGGAGGCAGACGGCAGGAGTCACACGCAGCAGCTAGGTCATAAGAGTGGTGGTGCATGCTACCTGACGAAGCGTCTGTGTGTGCCAATTACATTCTGGAGGTGGACAAAACAAGGAAGCACAGAGTGGCACAATGACTGATGAGCCAGAGGTCGCACGGCGGCAGGCAGCATGAGGTCAGACAGGGGCACAATGACAGTGGGGGGGGGGGGGGGGGGGGGGGGGGGGGGGGGGGGGGGGGGGGGGGGGGGGGGGGGGGGGGGGGGGGGGGGTGGGGTGGGGGGGGGGTGGGTGGGGGGGGGGGGGGGGGGGGGGGGGGGGGGGGGGTGGGGGGTGGGGGGGGGGGGGGGTGGGGGGGGGGGGGTTTTTTTGTTTAGAGTGAAATGGTTGGGGGGGGGGGGGATAGGTGGTGGGGGGGGGGGGGGGGGGGCGCAGTGTGGAGGACATTGGCAACAG
Organism: Phyllomedusa bahiana; assembly: GCA_025379985.1. Taxonomy (NCBI): domain Eukaryota; kingdom Metazoa; phylum Chordata; class Amphibia; order Anura; family Hylidae; genus Phyllomedusa; species Phyllomedusa bahiana. Next base: position 83,860 of record JAODAL010004828.1, on the reverse strand, counting down.
CCATCAGGCAGCAGCATGAGGTGTCAAGACATGTGGCACAATGCACAGTGTAGCGGCATGTCAAGGGCAACAGCACAACAGCAGGCAGGCCAGCATGAGGTCATAGAGTGGTCACAGGCGGAGACCCCCAGTACGTCTCGCTGAGATTATTGTTAAGTATACGGAGCGTCTGTTGATGACCATCAATCACCTCCTGCTCCGGAGTACCCCACGTACGTACAATATGATTGGTTGAGTACGGAGGTGCAGGGACATTGCCCAGATGGAGAAACTCTGTCAGCAGGCATGTGTGGCATCAGGCGGTGGCGGCATCGAGAATAGTGGCCTTTGACTGCTCCGGATCGTCACCCCTTAAGCGTATACCGACTCCCCAGGGTCTCTATACGCACGAGTTCCCAAGTGCACACTCGCGTCTTCGACTTCAGCTCTGTGTGCGGTCCTCTGGACATATACTGGGCCCGATCCACGGCCTGATTCATCCTTCAAGCGATCCTGGGATCAGGGGGGGCGAGAGGTGGGGGGGGGGGGCAGGGTAAACTCACGTCGTCTACGTCCACGGGGGCCCATAACAAGTAGTTTTCTCTCGCAGCAGTGATTGCTACCACACTCGTCGAGAGCATCGCTACCGAGGCACCCGACGACAACGATGATCTTGCATGCAGCATTAGCAGTCCAGATGACCATATCCTCTGCCCCGGGGCCCCAACTACCACATCCTATCAGTTATCAGCCAAGAGGTTTCAGTTGACATCCGTCTGCTGCAAACACTCCGAGGCTCACATCACACACCAGGCGTCGCTACGCAGAGGCTGCAATGTGGCAACTCCATTTGCCCCCGGGCTGCCATACTACAGTAAGGGTTAGCATAGGTGGCCAGTGCAACTGTCCATTTTGCACTCTCGGAGACCTCATCAACCACACAACGGTACGCTTGGTATTTAGCAAGACAGTTAGCAGACAGACACACCGTACACTGCTCGCGAGGGCCCCCAGTAAACTGTAGGGTTTTAGCAGAGGTGGCAGTGACAGTGCGGCGGAGCCTCGGCTCGCAGTCGCGCCATAGACCACAGAGAGGGGATAGCGGAGATGTGGGGTGCGTCAGACCATCCGTCTAGCAGACGCACGTATCTCTCATACACTATTCCTGTAGCATTCGGTGTCATGCTCAGACATTGCCCTGGGGTCGGAGCTGCTCCACGGGGGAGGTTCCCATACACAGTAGGGTTAGCAGAGGTGCAGTGACTTCCATTTGCTCCGGGGCCCAATACACTGTAGTGTTAGCAGAGGCGCAGTGTTGTGTTAGACACATATCTGGTTAATTTTGGGGCTGAGCTGCTCCCCTGTATTGTGTCCTCTGCTCTCGTGCACCTTCAAAGAGCGAGAGCGGCGGTCCTCCTCTCACAATCTGGGTCCTCATCAGTTTCCATGTTAATCATTCACAATGACACCATTTGTACTACTCAAATATAAAACTTTCCAGATAAATTTCCTCCTTTTCATCTGCGCGCGACACACACATATGGACAGAAGCCAAAAAATAGTTGCGGACAAACCCCCAAAGCCATCAATCATCACCCTGACGTATACCGGCACCAAAACTATGCTCACCAAACATTGTGACTTCCCCTCCTTAGTCAGCTACGCACGCGTGGCTGATGTAAGTGGCATAATAAATTTGAAATCAGTTGTGTTATGATATCAATGGTTTAGCAGAATGCAACATGCAAGAAAAATTGCTGTCGGTGCACTTAACGTTATCGTTGTTGTTCTGGTTTGCAGACACGTCTCATATTTTATTTTTTGGTGTTGCCGACATAACAAGTTTTTTAAGAAGGAAGGGGGTGTAGAAAACAGAGCCAAAATAAGCCATGGCAACATGGGTCCCTCTGCTTCAGACTTTGTCTGCCAATCTTCCCTTTCAAAAAAGCGAGGTGTCCAGTTTCTACAATTAAATGGAATACCCAATGTACCTAGACCACAATCGCCAGTCCACTAGGCATAAATAAGTACAAAATGTAGTCCCCCACCCCTTAAGGGGATCCCGTCTCACTACCAGGTAGTTGCAGATCGCTTTTTTTATAGTTAAAGATCATGCAAAACACAAGTCACGTTTTTGCAATAATGATTGTCCACTTGATAACATGTGGGGTTCCTAAACCTATTCCTAGATATCCCCTCTTGTAGTAAGTCAGCATTCAGCTCTCGAGGTCCGCTATAGCAACAGACCCTGTTCAATTCTCGAGACCATGATAGGCGCCTGCACTCAGCACTGGTCTCTATATATACCCATGACCCAAGTATCATCTCTCTCAATGATAGGCTGCCCAGCACTGGGTTTGCTATAGCTTACAGCACCCTGGCATTCCCATACTGGCAAGCCTAGAGAGGAAGCCCAGTAAACACACGCCCCTGAAATTTCCAAAGTGGAAACAAGAAAAAACATGACTGAGGGAGATGAAACAATGTAAAGTGAACAATCCCCCTTTAAATTGCAGTAGGCCGTTAACTTCCCAAGCTCTTTGACCCTAGTGCAAAAAGTGGAAATTGGGGCCCCCCCAGTGTACCTAATGCCACCATTTACATACTGGTGGCTTTCTGTATGTTGGCCAGAAGTGACTTTTTGGGCCCCCTCCCGACGGCTGCAAGGGCATACACCCGGTATCGACTGTCTACCACGTTACTGTTGCCGGCAGCAGATCTGCACCCTGAGCGCCCTAACAACAAACGCCCAGTCCAAGATGGCGGCTGTTCTAAATGGATTTGTTTTTATAGGTGGAGTACTGAACTTGAATTCCTGTTTGCCCTGTGTCCCGGTCAGCTGCACTCGTCTATGGCTCTCTGTTATCAGCCAATTCTTCCGGGGAGGGGCTGACTGTAAAGTAGGAGGAATCTGCCTCAGAATTAGAGTCCAATCTGACTATAGAACGCCTCAAGTTCATTGTACACTGATTCCTATGTAAAACTGCGTCGTATTATTGTAAGCGCAGAAAAATAAGTGAACTTTATATCTTTTAGGTGGATTCTGCGCCTCCCATATAGTATATAGAAGAGAAAACAAAATTTTTGGTTCCTGCACATTTTAGGTCCAAAAACCTTTTTTGAAAAAAAAATAAGAAGGTGCAACCTGCCAAATTTTGTGGCAGTAGAAACATACAAAACACAATCTAAAGGGGGGAATTTTTCCGCCATCTATATACTTTAAATCACAAATCCAAATTCAAGCAGCGCACTTACTTAGCACTAATAGGACATATCAAAAGGCACATAGGAAACAATTTTTTAGTAGAAAGTGCATTTCCTGTCAGTATTAGGATAACATTTGAACCATTTTTTTGAGGTTCTTAAGTTCCATTTTTTGATCAAAACCAGCTAGCTTAATCCCCACCGTGCCAGTCCAGCAAAGGGGACCTCAATACACAGGATCGGGGAAACCTTACTCTATAAGGGGGAAAAAAATAAAAAATTTAACGTTATGGTCGGTATTGTTTCACATCTGTTTTTATGAGGTCTGCCTGTGGGGCTGAATGTCAGCTGTCTTAAGAGCAGTTTTTTTGATCAAAAATGTGAAACTAAGAACCTCAAAAAAAAACTTTCATGTATCCCTAAATTAGCAAAAAAATCGCCTTTTTCCCAAAAATTCCTAATTCTTTAGTGTTAGTAGTGCGCTGCTGAATTTGGATTGTGTTTATATAGTATATAGAAGGCGGAAATTGCGCCTTTGAAAATCAGTGTCGTATTCTCCTCTGAAATCCACGCTTACAAACACGGATTTTCTGACGAGGATACGACGCGGATCCAGCGCTGAAATTTCAGCGTCGGAATCTGTCATGTAAACATATTTGGATATGTCCACATGGGAAGTGTTCAATGGCGGTCGGATTCTGTTTAAGAATCCGTCCGGAATCTTATCGTCTTTTGATGGTTTTGGGAGACGGTTCTGTCTGCAATTTGTGGATCCGCCGCCCCCCATAACCGTTGACTAGCACACCTACCTCCTGAAAACAGTCGTTTTTCGGAATGCCAGCGGTTAGAAATCCGTCCGGCTGAAAATCCGTTCAGTGTAGACCAATGGGTGGATTTTCTGTTAGGGGGGATGGTTGCTTTCTGGTTTTCAGGTGGTTTTCCAAATCCGCAAACTGTCTGAAAATCCGATGAAAAAAACAATCCGTTGAATGGAATTTTTGTGCACAATTCCTGTGGATTTAAAAATCTGCACTGCAGGTCAACTTTTGGAAATCCCCGTGGGCACGGCATTTGTAAACCTCAATGCAGAAAAATTCATAGTGAAATCATCTACAAAATCTGCTCCAAGTAGAAACAGAATTTTTTCCTCTGTCCCCTCCCACTGGAGACCCCTGTACAGTGAAACGTGTTGTGCAATTAGTGGAACATGGGACAAGTTTCTATTAGTCAGTAAACGTGCGTCAGTGTAAATATCAGAATGCCTGGCACCATGACAAGTCCCAGGTGAGTGGCTGCCAGGTGGCTGTCAGTACCTGTAGGAGCTTGCAGGGGACTTTCTGGTATCAGCACTGGGTGTTTATTTTTGCTTATAAGCCCCAAAAATTTTTGGGGCTGTGGTTGGCCCATGGGTAGTAGGGAAATTTCTGGGGCCCCAGGGCATACTGGACCCTGGTCATGGTAGGACTGGAGCTGCTTTTCATGGAGAAAAGCAGAGAAAGAGAGGCAGAGTGCAAAAGTTATGTGTAGTATGTACAAGAGTTTTAGGGTGGTCCCCAAGAGTTACCTCTACTGGTGGCCCAAAGAATCATCTTCCTTGGTGGGCTGCAAGAATCAACTCCACTGGTGGCCCCCCAAAAACATCTCCCCCTTGGGGGACGCAAGAAAAACCCCTGGTGGCCCCCAAAAAACATCTCCCCTTTGGGGGGCCCCCCAAAAATCATCCCCTGGTGGGGGGCCCCCCCAAGAATTTATTTTTCCCTTGGTGGGTTTTAAGAATCTATTTCGCCCGGTGGGGGTTCAAGAACAACTTCAATGGAGGCCCAAGAATCATCCCCCCTGGGGGGCTCCCAAAAACATCTCCATGGTGGGCCCCCAAGAATCATCTCCCTTGGTGGGCTGCAAGAATCTATTTCGCCTGGTGGGTTGCAAGAATCAACTTCACTGGAGGCCGCAAGAATCATCCCTCTGGTGGGCTCCAAAAATCAACTCCGCTGATGGGATCCAAGAATAAAAAACCCTGGCGGCCCCAGGAAAAACAAAACCCCGGTGGGACCCAAGGGAAAAAACTGCATTGGTGGCCCAAAGAATCATTTCTACTAATGAGCCCCAAGAATCAAAATCCACCGGTGGGGAACCAAGAATTTTAACTCCATGGTGGACCCCCCAAAAAAACAACTCCACTGGGGGGCCCCGGAATCGCTCAAATGGGGACCCCAAGAATCAACTCCACTGGGGGAACCCCAAAAATCAACTCCCCTGGTGGGCCCCCCGGAATCAGCTCCACTGGTGGGCCCCAGGGGAAACAACCCATGGGGGCCCCAAGAATCAACTCAATGGTGGACCCCAAGAATCAACTCCACTGGTGGACCCAAGAAACAACTCCACAGGTGGGCCCCAAGAATCAACCACTGGTGGACCCCCAAGAAAAAACTCCACTGGTGGGCCCAGGGGAAACAATCCCGGTGGGAAAACCAAAATCCAACTGACTGGGGGCCCCAAGGAACCAACTCCCCCTTGGGGGGCTCCAAAATCAATTCCCCTGGGGGAAACCAAAATCAACTCCACGGGGAGAAAAAAAGAATCAAATGCATTGGGGGCCCAAAAAAATTTTATTTTACTAATTTACCCCAAAAACAATGCACTTGTTTTCCCCCCCATAGTCGTTCCACTGTGGGCCCCCAAAAATCAACACCACTAGTGGTTAGCAGGCACCATACTTTTCGGACCCGGTTTAGCAGATGGGGCCCATCTCCACTCTTGTATGTTGGAGGGAAAAAAGGGATGAACTTTGCGGCCCCGGTTTTTAACATGGGCCCGGTTTTCCTGCAGTGATTTCTTCTGCAGATTTTAATTTAGTGCAGTGGATTTTTCCCCGTGTTTTTAGATTGGGAAAAGCCCCTTCAACAATCTGTGTCTTGTGGGGAAACCTTATGGAATAAGCCACACGGCATTGTGAAAATGGCATCCAAAATCCGACGGCATTTTGACGTTGTTGGACCGCGGCAGGACCGCAGTTTTTGGCGCAATTTTGCACAAAAGCTGTGGTCGGTTTTCAGATTCAATTTACGGGACCACGACAGGCAATCCAAGCAGAAGTCCGGCGGAACATACAACGTTGAATATTCCGCTGGATTTTAAGCCCGACGGTAAAAAATCCATGCTGTATAGACTACAGCAAGGATTTTTCATTGCTGCCTATTCAGCACAGGGCACTGCTGGATTTTTGCCGGGTTCAAAATACTGAAACCGCCGAAAATCTGAAGGTAAAGCTATTCTGTGTAGACATAGCCTAAGTATCATTTCACTTATTCCTGTGACAGGCCAGTTTTTTTTTTGCAGATTGAAAAATCTGTGTTGGAAAATTCTGCACTGTATAAACTGTGGTGATTCCCACTAAATATAAGAAGAGGCATTTCTATGCCAAATGTATATGTATGTCGGTATATACTGCATGCAGAATCCTTACAGAGGACCTATCACCACCAGAGAACCTTATGAAGTAATAGAAGACCAAACAATAAACACTTTATCAAAAATTTTTAATTAGGTTAATGAAAGGTTTTCACCCGTAATCCAGTTTTAAAAAGAGCACAGGCCCTTTAAGACAGGAGTGAAGTTGGGCCAAGTCTCCTGACACCATGATGGATCACTATGTTGACAGCTCTGTGAAACTTTCTGCTTTGAAGCTGGAAGAGTCCACTGTGCAGGGAGGGGGTTGTAAGTCTATACCATCTGTACACTGGGAAGTTCTGTGCTGCCATATCTATGTCAGGTGTTAATACACTAGCAGCGATGTAATATGGCAGCTGTTAAAACCTGTCAGAAATATGTTGTCTGTGTGCTGTGTCTGCTGTGTAAGTGGGGGTAACTATATATTTGTGTTTGTGTGAGTACTAGGTAACAGGTTGCTATGGGTTAAAACTGTGGGATTTGTTTAGTCACTGTAAACAGGGGGTTAACAGCTTAGCAGCAAGCAGAGGTGGCTAAGGCTGTTAGGGAAACAGTGAGGGCTATGCCACACTGTGAAGGGGCAAGCCTGTCAGCTCAGGGAGTTGCTGTGAAGCAGCAGTGATGTGAGGATGGAGAGAACAGTGGACCTCTGGTCCAGGTGCAGCGGGCGGCTAGACATGTACAGAGTTCAGTTGTAAAGACAAGAGAAGGAAAGGTCGGGGTGGAGACCTCACTCACAGAAGACGAGCAGTGGCCAGGAGAAGACACCGGTCGAGAAGGCAGGGAGTGAAAGAAGGGCAGGAGAGGACCTTTTTGAGAGTAGGCCTAAACAGTTGAATCTAGGTAGCTATCAAGTGATCTATAGAGAGGTCTCTTGGGCTAAGCCGCACTCCCAAAGAGGAAAACATAAGAAGAGGCTACTGAGGAGGTTGTGTGACACAGTGAAGTGGACTGAGAGAGAGAGTCCCTGGTGAAACGTGTGCGTGCTGGAGAGTTGTACTGCTGCCTGGGGTCTAGCCTAAAAGAGTGTAATGTTCACAAAGTTTCTAGTGCCTTAAGTAAAAGCCTGATCAACCCCTGGAGAAGATGTGTTGTCCAATTACTGAGCGCCGGTGCACCACACCTGGTCTGACACTACACCTCTCCCCACAATAGGATGCAAGAAAACGAACCAGCTCCAGCAGTTAGCGATGGATATATTGAGGAAAAAATATATATATGCAGGTGCAGACCGGGCTTAGTTAAAAATCATAACAAATTTATTGGCATCTTCATAAAAACCAAATATCAATCTCTGAACGAGAGACCCTTCACCTCTAATGGTTCAGACTGAATGGAGACACAATAGTTAAGAGAACCTGGAAGTGGTTGCTAAGGGCAGCGGGTGTTGCGTAGCCCCTCCGTTTACAGCTGCAATGTATGTAGAGTGAGAGACTCAGATAAACCCTGTATAAGCAGCTATGTCCTCAGTTCCCCCTGCACAGTTGGTATCTCCCACAGATAGAATCTCACCAGACTGTGACCTCTGCCTGACAAAATTAATCAAAACCTATGTTCCTGTTAAACTGAGGGAAATCACCTTATTTGCTAATGATATGTATTGGAAAAAATTCTTATAATTTCTTGAACTATAAATTTTTGTGTGTTTGTGTGGTGGAGATAGGTAGGAGCCTGAAGCTGGCTGTGAACAGCAGGGTCTGTGAAAGAGCATGATGGGGACAGCCATGTTGCTCTATTACAGGTTTTGCTACGGAAGTTTCTAAAAATGTATTATGTCCTTGGTTTTCCTTGTTAATTTTACTTCTTTGGTTTACAAACAAATTCTGTTGTTAAGAGAGGAGCTGAGCTCTGTGATATATATGGTTATATGATAGAGGAGAGGAGCTGAGCTCTGTGATATATAGGGTTATATGATAGAGGAGAGAAGCTGAGATCTGTGATATATAGGGTTATATGATGGAGGAGAGAAGCTGAGCACTGTGATAGATAGGGTTAAATGATAGTCGAGAGAAGCTGAGCTCTGTGATATATAAGGTTAAATGATAGTGAGAGAGAAGCTGAGCTCTGTGATATATAGGGATATATGATAGAGGAGAGAAGCTGAGCTCTGTGATATATAGGGATATATGATAGAACAGCTGAGCTCTGTGATATATAGGATTATATGATAGAGGAGAGAAGCTGAGCTCTGTGATATATAGGGTTATATGATAGAGGAGAGAAGCTGAGCTCTGTGATATATAGGGATATATGATAGAGGAGAGAAGCTGAGCTCTGTGATATATAGGGTTATATGATAGAGGAGAGATGCTGAGCTCTGTGATATATAGGGTTATATGATAGAGGAGAGATGCTGAGCTCTGTGATATATAGGGTTATGTGATAGAGGAGAGAAGCTGAGCTCTGTGATATATAGGGTTATATGATAGAGGAGAGAAGCTGAGCTCTGTGATATATAGGGTTATATGATAGAGGGGGGAGAAGCTGAGCTCTGTGATATATAGGGTTATATGATAGAGGAGAGAAGCTGAGCTCTGTGATATATAGGGTTATATGATAGAGGAGAGAGGAGCTGAGCTCTGTGATATATAGGGTTATATGATAGAGGTGCGAAGCTGATCTCTGTAATATATAGGGGTATATGATAGAGGGAGAGGGGCTGAGCTCTGTGATATATAGGGATATATGATAGAGGGAGAGAAGCTGAGCTCTGTGATATCTAGGGTTATATGATAGAGGAGAGAAGCTGAGCTCTGTGATATATAGGGTTATGTGATAGAGGGGAGAAGCTGAGCTCTGTGATATATAGGGTTATATGATAGAGGAGAGAAGCTGAGCTCTGTGATATATAGGGTTATATGAAAGAGGAGGAGAAGCTGAGCTCCGTGATATATAAGGTTATATGATAGAGGAGAGGAGCTGAGCTCTTTGATATATAGGGTTATATGATAGAGGAGAGAAGCTGAGCTCTGTGATATATAGGGTTATATGATAGAGGAGAGGAGCTGAGCTCTGTGATATATAGAGTTATATGATAGAGGAGAGAAGCTGAGCTCTGTGATATATAGGGTTATATGATAGAGGAGAGGAGCTGAGCTCTGTGATATATAGGGTTATATGATAGAGGAGAGGAGCTGAGCTCTGTGATATATAGGGTAATATGATAGAGGGAGAGAAGCTGAGCTCTGAGATATATAGGGTTATATGATAGAGGAGAGGAGCTGAGCTCTGTGATATATAGGGTTATATGATAGAGGAGAGAAGCTGAGCTCCGTGATATATAGGGTTATATGATAGAGGGGAGGAGCTGAGCTCTGTGATATATAGGGTTATATGATAGAGGAGAGGAGCTGAGCTCTGTGATATATAGGGTTATATGATAGAGGAGAGGAGCTGAGCTCTGTGATATATAGGGTTATATGATAGAGGAGAGAAGCTGAGCTCTGTGATATATAGGGTTATATGATAGAGGAGAGGAGCTGAGCTCTGTGATATATAGGGTTATATAGAGAGGAGAGGAGATGAGCTCTGTGATATATAGGATTATATGATAGAGGAGAGGAGCTGAGCTCTGTGATATATAGGGTTATATGATAGAGGAGAGGAGATGAACTCTGTGATATATAGGGTTATATGATAGAGGAGAGGAGCTGAGCTCTGTGATATATAGGGTTATATGATAGAGGAGAGAAGCTGAGCTCTGTGATATATTGGGTTATATGATAGAGGAGAGGAGCTGAGCTCTGTGATATATAGGGTTATATGATAGAGGAGAGAAGCTGAGCTCTGTGATATATAGGGTTATATGATAGAGTAGAGGAGCTGAGCTCTGTGATATATAGGATTATATGATAGAGGAGCTGAGCTCTGTGATATATAGGGTTATATGATAGAGGGAGAGGAGCTGAGCTCTGTGATATATAGGGTTATATGATATCGGAGAGAAGCTGAACTCTGGGATAAATAGAGTTATATGATAGAGGAGAGAAGCTGAGCTCTGTGATATATAGGGTTATATGATAGAGGAGAGGAGCTGAGCTCTGTGATATATAGGGTTATATGATAGAGGGAGAAAAGCTGAGCTCTGTGATATATAGGGTTATATGATAGAGGAGAGGAGCTGAGCTCTGTGATATATAGGGTTATGTGATGGAGGAGAGGAGTTGAGCTCTGTGATATATAGAGTTATATGATAGAGGAGAGGAGCTGAGCTCTGTGATATATAGGGTTATATGATAGAGGAGAGAAGCTGAGCTCTGTGATTTATAGGGTTATTTGATAGTGGAGTGGAGCTGTGCTTTGTGATATATAGAGTTACATGATAGTGGGAGAGAAGCTGAGCTCTGTGATATATAGGGTCATATGAGACAGGAGAGCAGCTGAGCTCTGTGTTATCTAGGGTTATTTGAGAGTGTAGTGAAGCTGAGCTCTGTGATATATAGGGTTTTATGATAGAGGAGAGGAGCTGAGCTCTGTGATATATAGGGTTATATGATAGAGGAGAGAAACGAGCTCTGTGATATATAGGGTTATATGATAGAGAAGAAGGAGCTGAGCTCTGTGATATATATTTTATATGATAGAGGAGAGAAGCTGAGCTCTGTGATATGTAGGTTTATAGGATAGAGGAGAGAAGCTGAGCTCTGTGATATATAGGGTTATATGATAGAAGGAGAGAGCTGAGCTCTGTGATATATAGGGTTATATGATAGCGGGTGAGGAGCTGAACTCTGTGATATATAGGGTTATATGATAGAGGAGAGGAGCTGAGCTCTGTGATATATAGGGTTATATGATAGAGGAGAGGAGCTGAGCTCTGTGATATATAGGGTTATATGATAGAGGGAGAGAAGCTGAGCTCTGTGATATATAGGGTTATATGATAGAGGAGAGGAGCTGAGCTCTGTGATATATAGGGTTATATGATAGAGGAGAGAAGCCGAGCTCTGTGATATATAGGGTTATATGATAGAGGAGAAGAGCTGAGCTCTGTGATATATAGGGTTATATGATAGAGGAGAGAAGCTGAGCTCTGTGATATATAGGGTTATATGATAGAGGAGAGAAGCTGAGCTCTGTGATATATAGGGTTATATGATAGAAGGAGAGAAGCTGAGCTCTGTGATATATAGGGTTATATGATAGCGGGAGAGAAGCTGAGCTCTGTGATATATAGGGTTATATGATAGAGGAGAGGAGCTGAGCTCTGTGATATATAGGGTTATATGATAGAGGAGAGGAGCTGAGCTCTGTGATATATAGGGTTATATGATAGAGGGAGAGGAGCTGAGCTCTGTGATATATAGGGTTATATGATAGAGGGAGAGGAGCTGAGCTCTGTGATATATAGGGTTATATAAAAAACCTCACATATCTCCGGTTCTGAGCTGGTTACACGGATTCCTCTGAGCGCTGAGTCATCAGTTTTGTTCTCCTTGTTTCTCGGCAATGATAAGATTTGATTTGTACAAATCACCATGGAGTCAAAAGGCAGAAGACAAAGAGGTTCTGCTGTGAGGACTAATCTGAGGAGCTGGAGGGAACAGTAAACCTTTACTTAGTGACAGCATTAACCCTCGTTTTCCAGCTTCAAACACATTGAAGGAAATCCTGACAAATAAGGATCATAAAATCATCTTTAATCTGCAATGGTGTTCAGCGATCCCTCAGACACAACGGCCTCAGGAAACAATATTCCAGCATACAATGCTCATTCCTGGGACATTGTATAAACCACTCACATCATACAATGTCCCAGACACTGCTGATCTGCGGCAGATGTGATTGATGGAAGATCCAACCAAATATCATGAACATTTTACTTGTAAATCCTCTGTATTAGTGAGGTGCATGCAGTGATTGGTGGTCCATAGTTCCTCTCTACAGAACAGATCGGTACTACATGTCCTGTACTGCTCTTACATGTATTAGTGAGATGCATGCATTGATTGGTGGTCTATAGCGCCTCTCTACAGTACAGTGCGGTACTACATGTCCTGTACTGCTCTTACATGTATTAGTGAGGTGCATGCAGTGATTGGCGGTCTATAGCGCCTCTCTACAATACAGTGTAGTACTACATGCCCTGTACTGCTCTTGCATGTATTAGTGAGGTGCATGGATTGATTGGTGGTCTATAGCGCCTCTCTACAGTACAGTGCGGTACTACATGTCCTGTACTGCTCTTACATGTATTAGTGAGGTACATGCAGTGATTCGTGGTCTATAGCTCCTCTCTACAGTACAGTGCGGTACTACATGTCCTGTACTGCTCTTACATGTATTAGTGAGGTGCATGCAGTGATTGGCGGTCTATAGCGCCTCTCTACAGTACAGTGCGGTACTACATGTCCAGTACTGCTCTTACATGTATTAGTGAGGTGCATGCAGTGATTGGCGGTCTATAGCACCTCTCTACAGTACAGTGAAGTACTACATGTCCTATACTGCTCTTACATGTATTAGTGAGGTGCATGCAATGATTGGCAGTCTATAGCACCGCTCTACAGTACAGTGCGGTACTACATGTCCTGTACTGCTCTTACATGTATTAGTGAGATACGTGCAGTGATTGGGGATCTATCGAGCCACTAAAGTACAGTGAGGTAAAACATGTCCTGTACTGCTCTTACATGTAATAGTGAGGTGTATGCAGTGATTGGTGGTCTATAGTTCCTCTCTACAGTACAGTGTGGTACTACATGTCCTGTACTGCTCTTACATGTATTAGCGAGGTACATGCAGTGATTGGTGGTCTATAGCGCCTCTCTACAGTACAGTGCGGTACTACATGTCCTGTACTGCTCTTACATGTATTAGTGAGGTGCATGCAATGATTGGCAGTCTATAGCACCTCTCTACAGTACAGTGCGGTACTACATGTTCTGTACTGCTCTTACATGTATTAGTGAGGTGCATGCAATGATTGGCAGTCTATAGCACCTCTCTACAGTACAGTGCGGTACTACATGTCCTATACTGCTCTTACATATATTAGTGAGGTGCATGCAATGATTGGCAGTCTATGGCACCTCTCTACAGTACAGTGCAGTACTACATGTCCTGTACTGCTCTTACATGTATTAGTGAGGTGCATGCAGTGATTGGTGGTCTATAGTTCCTCTCTACAGTACAGTGCTGTACTACATGTCCTGTACTGCTCTTACATGTATTAGTGAGGTGCATGCAATGATTGACAGTCTATAGCACCTCTCTACAGTACAGTGTGGTAATACATGTCCTGTACTGCTCTTAGATGTATTAGTGAGGTGCATGGAGTGATTGGTGTTCTATAGCACCTCTCTACAGTATAGTGCGGTACTACATGTCCTGTACTGCTCTTAGATGTATTAGTGAGGTGCATTCAGTGATTGCGGGTCTATAGCACCTCTCTACAGTACAGTGCGGTACTACATGTCCTGTAGTGCTCTTACATGTATTAGTGAGGTGCATGGAGTGATTGGTGGTCTATAGCTCCTCTCTACAGTACAGTGCGGTACTACATGTCCTGTACTGCTCTTACATATATTAATGAGGTGTATGCAGTGATTGGCTGTCTACAGCGCCTCTCTGCAGTACAGTACGGTCATAAATGTCCTGTACTGCTCTAACATGTATAAGTGAGGTGCATGCAGCTATTCTCAGTCTATAGCGGCTCTCTACAGTACAGTGCAGTACTACATGTTCTGTACTGCTGTTACATGTATTAGTGAGGTGCATGCAGTGATTGGTGGTCTATAGCGCCTCTCTACAGTAAAGTGCAGTACTACATGTACTGTACTGCTCTTACATGTATTAGTGAGGAGCATGCAGTGATTATTGGTATAGTAGCGCCTCTCTGCAGTACAGTGTGGTACTACATGTCCTGTACTGCTCTTACATGTATTAGTGAGGTGCATGGATTGATTGGCGGTCTATAGCTCCTCTCTACAGTACAGTGCGGTACTACATGTCCTGTACTGCTCTTACATGTATTAGTGAGGGGCATGTAGTAATTGGCGGTCTATAGCACCTGTTTACAGTACCGTGCAGTAGTACATATCCTGTTTTGCTTTTACATGTGCCACGATGAGCAGCTCCTTTGGGCACCTGATAAGGGAAACAGTTTTGTGAGGAGGCCACTGTGCAGGAAGGAGGAGGAGATGAGCTGTGTCCAACACCAATTGTCTTCTATGGTAGAGTGTTCTGGGCATGCTTTGTGAAGAGGTCACTGTGCAGGAATGAAGAGGAGGAGGTGAGCTGTGTCCGTCACCAATTGTCTTTTATGGTAGAGTGCTGTGAGCATGCTTTGTGAGGAGGCAACTGTTCAGAATGGAGGAAGAGGAGGTGAGCTGTGTCCATTCCTGGGGCCCACCACACAGGTACTTTACATGACTGCACATTCTGTACATACCTCTTGCACTCCTTCTTGCTTCTTGCTTTCTGCCTTTTTCCGTAAAAAGTGTTGAGGGCATGCTTTGTAACCTTTACTAAGGTCAGTATGCAGGGAGGGAGAGGAGGTGCGCTGTGATCATCACCTATTGACTTTACAGGAGTTTTGTGGGCATGCTCTGTGACCTTTACATAGGGCAGTCTTGTGGGCATGCTCTGTGACCTTTACAGAGGTCAGTCTTGTGGGCATGCTCTGTGACCTTTACAGAGGTCAGTCTTGTGGGCATGCTCTGTGACCTTTTCAGAGGTCAGTCTTGTGGTCATGCTCTGTGACCTTTACAGAGATCAGTCTTGTGGGCATGCTCTGTGACCTTTACAGAGGTCAGCCTTGTGGGCATGCTCTGTGACCTTTACAGAGGTCAGTCTTGTGGGCATGCTCTGTGACCTTTACAGAGGTCAGTCTTGTGGGCATGCTCTGTGACCTGTGGTAGCGAGGTGAGCTGGGATCATCATATATTGTCAGTCATGGATCCTGTGTTATCTACATCCACCATTATAGTGGTATTGATTGTGTATTTTGTAATCCTGTCTGACAAATGCTGAGGAGTGATCTCTGCAGAACAGGAAGTGTCAGACTACTATAAGGCCTAGTGAGCAGACTGAAAAATTACAGCATTTCAGGATTTTTTTTTTTTAATAGAGATGTCAACCTCTGAAGTAAAACACCAAAAATTCTTAAAAATTAGTTGAACATAAAAACGTAATTTAACCCCTTAAGCCGAACGCCTGAAAAGTAGTTGATGACCAGAACATTTTTTTTAGTTTTTGCCTCCTTGAGTTTCAACAGTTGTAACTTTTTTATTTTTTCAATGATGCAGTTTTATTTGGGACAAGTTGTACTTTTTGGGGGATTAGAATACATTTTTGCAGAATTTTTTTCAATTTTTTAATTTATTTTTTACACCAATCACATTTCACACTTAATAACATGTTAGATGAATTCTACAGGTTGTTACAGACATGTGGATACCTAATATGTGTGACTTTGGTGGAGAATTTGTTTCTTTTTAGACCCAATGATGTGCCTTAGGACGACCACAGGTTGAGTATCCAAGATTATCCTGTCACCTGGGGCAAAAAGTTAAAGCAGGATTCAAACCTGGACTAGGAAACCCCAATCAAGTCTATTGTCTTAACCTCTCAGCCAGGGCGTCTTATGGGTTCTCAGACATAGCAGTGCCAATGCCCAATGCCCACCTAACCCTGCCCAAATATGTGACCAGGCCATGCCTCTAGCCACACACAAACACAACATTACGTGAAGCCATGCCTCTAACCAACCCCCAGCACACCCATATCATCACGCCGCCTATCTCAGGACACTCCACTGGCATTTGGTAGGCAGCCTGCAGCCTACAAGACTAATATGCAGGGCAGGAAGCCAATGGCTTCCTGCTTTACCATAGATTTAAACAGTTTGCATGTTCTAAGAACACACAGATGGTTATATAAGCATCCCTGATCCAGGACATGTGCCCCAGATTCCTGTGACATGCATTTATAACATGGGGCCCCTATGTTCATGGGGCCCCGGACAACTGCCTAGTGTGCCTAATGGATGAGATGGCCTTGCACTCAGCCCACACTACCTATGGTTGTAAAGTCTGTTCTTTGTACTCTTTGATCGTACAGTGGTCCTCTTGGCTTACAGTAGGTGGAAATGTTCCTTTCAGATACAAAAAACAAATAAAATACCTAAATGTTGATGACAGAGTCCACATTCAACTTCAAGTAGTTGTGGCTAAGTGGTTAAGGCAATGGATTTAAAATCCACCGGGGGTTTCTCCATGCAGCTTTGCATCCTGCCAACTAGGCTCTAAATATATTTGTTTCCAATGCACCAGAACAGTAATCCTGGAATCAGGGGCGTAACTTAAAGGGGTTGTCTCACTACATCGATTCATTTTACCTCAGTCCTGTTTTCTTGGTCTCATTTTGAAATCAGGGGCGTGTTTACTGGCTTCCACTAGGCTGTAGTAGAAGCCAGGTCTGTAGCTATAGCAACCAGTGCTGGCAGCCCATCAGGAGAGATTGAACATGTTGGTAGCTATAGCAACCAGTGCTGGCAGCCTATCAGGATAGATCGAACAGGTCTGTAGCTAAAGCAACCAGTGCTGGCAGCCTATCAGGATAGATCGAACAGGTTTGTAGCTATAGCAACCAGTGCTGGCAGCCTATCAGGATAGATCGATAGGTCTGTAGCTATAGCAACCAGTGCTGGCAGCCCATCAGGAGAGATCATAACAGGTCTGTAGTATATGCAACCAGTGCTGGCAGCCTTTCAGGATAGATCGAACAGGTCTGTAGCTATAGCAACCAGTGCTGGCAGCCTATCAGGAGAGATCAAACAGGTCTGTAGATATAGCAACCAGTGCTGGCAGCCTATCAGGAAAGATCGAACAGGTTTGTAGATATAGCAACCAGTGCCTTCAGCCTATCATGAGAGATTGAATATGTCTGTAACTATAATGACCTGAGGAGCTGATGCAGCCCATACAAGAGGGGATATCTAGGAATAGGTAGGACACTGTTAATGGACATATATTGCAAAGTGACTTGTTTTTGCAAGATCTTTAACATAAAAAGCAGCAATCCCTGTAGTGAGACAACCCCTTTAAAGCTCTTGGGCCCCAATGCAAAACCTGAAAAAAGAGCCCCCCAATGTGCCATTGATAATACTGGTGTAGTTGTATGTGACTGAGGGTCCTTTGGGCCCCCTCAGGCTCTTGGGCCCCGTAGCGACTGCTACCTCTGCACCCCCTATAGCTACGCCCCTGCCTGCAATGGTGGAGAAGAAACTTCACTTGTGAATGAGATCTGCAACTGCTGAATTAAAAGACTACTCTAGTTTTTCTTCTTCCCTTAGTTCATTAGAAATTGCTTCTAGGTTCACAGTAGCCCCAGTAATTCTTCTCACCTGCAGCTGAATACAGGATTTCTCACTGCTGCAACTGGGTCACGAGACCTGCACTCTGAGTGGCTGAAACGCACAGCGGGGTCGTGTGTGACCTGGGAGTGAACCTCTCTGTGCTTTCCTATAGGAAGGTTCAAAGTCAGACTCATAGGAATGTGTAGAGAGACAGACTTCCTGTCAGCATCAGAAGCACAGTGTCTGTTGTTAATAAGAGTGCAGGTCATGTGACCTAACAGAGGCTGTTGCATCAGCCAGAAATCCTGTATTCAGCTGCAGGGAAGTTAAATGACTTGTACTACTGTGTACCTAAAAGCAAGTTACAATGAACTAAGGGGTGGGCAGGGAAAGGGAACCTGGCAGGCGTTGTCCTTTAAGGAAAATTTATGTTGTAAAGTCAAGCAAAATGACAGAGCATTTTTTTTTTTTAATTAGTTATTTAGTTGATAAAGTTGAAAAATGATGCAGGTCCATCAAGTCCAACCTCAGTAGAGTTATCTATGGTGTTGATACAAAAAGAAGACGGAAACCCCTGTGAGGTGAAGGTCAAGTGTGCAGAAAAAATGCCTTCCTGACCCAATACGACAATCAGAATAAAAACCTGGATCAAATGAAATGAGCAAATGTTTTTGACCCGATGTTTTGTGGTTTCTAAGGAGCACAGAGTAATGATTAGTCAGATCTGATAAGGCCCCAGTGGATTTAAAGTTCACCATCTCTACCACTCGGCCACAACTATCCATAGCTGTAAGGTCTGTTCTCTGTAGTCTTTGGTAGTTGTGCAATGGCCCCGTGGGCTCGTAGTAGATGAAAGCTTAAATACAGGTTCACCCTCTTTGGAACTTAATGCCTTATGTATTAAAACTAGCAGTAAGACTGTCTTTGTTGCCCATAGCAACCAATCAGAGTGCATAGCAACCAATCAGAGCCCATAGCAACCAGTCAGTGCGCATAGCAAACCAATCAGAGGCCATAGCAACCAGAGCCCATAGCAACCAGTCAGAGCTCATAGCAACCAATCAGAGCCCATCGGAACCAGAGCCCATAGCAACCAATCAGAGCCCATAGCAACCAATCAGAGCTCATAGTAATCAGTCAGAGCCCATAGCAACCAGTCAGAGCTCATAGCAACCAATCAGAGCCCATAGCAACCAACCAGAGATCATAGCAACCAATCAGAGCTCATAGTAATCAGTCAGAGCCCATAGCAACCAGTCAGAGCCCATCGCAACCAATCAGAGCGCATAGCAACCAATCAGAGCCCATAGCAACCAATCAGAGCCCATAGTAACCAATCAGAGCGCATAGGAAACCAATCAGAGCCCATAGCAACCCATCAGAGCCCATAGCAACCAATCAGAGACAATAGTAACCAATCAGAGACCATACCAACCAATCAGGGACCACAGCAACCAATCAGAGCTCATAGCAACCAGTCAGAGCGCATAGGAAACCAATCAGAGGCCATAGCAACCAGAGCCCATAGCAACCAGTCAGAGCGCATAGCAACCAATCAGAGTGCATAGCAACCAATCAGAGCCCATAGCAACCAGTCAGAGCGCATAGGAAACCAATCAGAGGCCATAGCAACCAGAGCCCATAGCAACCAATCAGATCCCATAGCAACCAGTTACGCCTCTGTTGAAAGGTTTTACAGTTCTGTACAGATACAGATCCTACGCACTGGTTATCAGGAAATCTAACATTAATCAGCATATTATTCCTCTACTTCCTTCAGATCTTATTTTGCACCTTGAATACGCACAAGATCGACATGGATAAACTCTTAGGAGGGCAGATCGGCCTCGAGGACTTCATCTTTGCCCACATAAAAGGCTCAAAGAAAGAAGTTGACGTCTTGAAGTCCGAGGATGCCCTGGGGCTGACCATCACCGACAACGGGGCCGGCATTGCTTTCATAAAGGTAAATGTCTTAGACTGCGTCCACGCGACAAGGGACAAAATACTCGTTGGATTCTGAATCATAAGACCGCGTTGTCCGACGAGTATTTTTGATGGTATTGCACAGAAAAACTCGGTTTTCGTTTTCTGGTGCAGTTTTTGACTTGGGTTTCCAGATTTGGTTTTTCAATGGTATTTTGTCAGACAGTGTAGATCTATGTATACAGAGCTATCTATTCTGCGTAGATCAAAAAACTTCTTTGAGGATCCAGCGTGTGGGTAGAATAAAACAGGTAATTTTATTGAAAAAATATATATACAACGGACAACATCTAAAATAGCGCCAGACTGAGAACACGCTGACGCGTTTCGAACCAAGACAGTTCTTGATCAGAGCCTAAAGAGCTCATAAGCGTGTTCTCAGAATGGCGCTATTTTAGATGTCCGTTGTATATAAATTTTTTCAATAAAATTACCTGTTTTATGCTACCCACGCTGGATCCTCAGAGAAGTTTTTTGGTCTGCTTGTTGGGGGTCCTATGGCTGAATACGGGGATTGGGAAGATGTAGGTGTTCCTGATATATTATACTACAAGGCTGAACTCAGCCGAAGGTACAAGGTTTAATGAAGCCATAAGACATGGATAAGCGATCCTTTGTTTTTCATTGCATTCTGTGTAGATACATATCTACACAGAGTAGAACATGGAAACTGAGTAGAACATGGAACAAGAGTATAAGTACATGAGTGATATGAGCCATCGGAGCAAGGGTCTAGAGACTATGACAAAATCATACAAAAATTATCAGCTGCAGATACTGTAACTTCAGCCTCCTTGCGAAAACCGCTACTCCTGTCGCACTTTGTATACACACTCCTGTAACCACCAAGCATCAGTGCCGCCTTGTAAGAACCACAAAGTTTATAGCATCTTATATACAGGCTCCTGTAACCACCAAGCATCAGTGCCTCCTTGTGAGAACCCCTACGCTTCTAGCACCTTGGATGTGTGTTCCTGCAACAACCAAGCATTAGTGCCTCCTTGTGAGAACCACAATGCTTATAGCACCTTGGATATGTGTTCCTGCAACAACCAAGCATTAGTGCCTCCTTGTGAGAACCCAAGTTTAAGCACTTATATTCGGCACCAACCACAGCATAGGCCTTTTGGAGAACACACTCTTTAGCACCTTGGATGTGTGTTCCTGCAACAACCAAGCATTAGTGCCTCCTTGTGAGAACCCCTACGCTTCTAGCACCTTGGATATGTGTTCCTGCAACAACCAAGCATTAGTGCCTCCTTGTGAGAACCACAATGCTTATAGCACCTTGGATATGTGTTCCTGCAACAACCAAGCATTAGTGCCTCCTTGTGAGAACCACAGGCTTCTAGCACCTTTATAAGGTTCCTGTAACCCCAAGTGTCAGTGCTCCTTTTTAAACACTACGCCTTAGCACCTTTGGGATGTTTTCTCAACCACCAAGATTATGCCTTTTGTGGAACCCTCCTTCTAGCCCCTTTTGGTTTGTTCCTGAACAACAAAGTTTAGTGCCTCTTTGTGAGAACACCTACGCTTATAGCCCCTATGTTGTTCCTTACACCAAGCATCAGTGCCTCCTTTTGAGTACCACTAGGCTTCTAGCACCATTGCTATATGTTCCTGTAACCAAAGTCGTGCTTTGTATCTGTAAGAACTGCTTTGCTTATAGCACATTCTACAGGCTATGACTGTCCACCCAGGGGTCTTCTTGTGGGCCTCTGAGCATGGAATGCCTGGGGCTGATTTTCAGGGAGAAAGTCATAGAAAGAGGGGTAGAGTACAAAATTATGTGCAACTTCATGCAATAGCTGTAGGCTAGTTCCCTAAAATCAGCTCCACTGGCTGTCCCTAGGCACTCCAGACTGACACTGACAGTAGCTGTAAGTTGGGCCCCCAAAATCAACTCCACTGGTCGTCCCTGGGTACCCCAGTCTGACACTTGACAGAGCTATAGGATGGGCCTCCAAAGTCAACTCCACTTTTGGGGGCCCGGACGTTGACATTGACCTTGTACATATGCTATGGTCACTACCAAGCATTAGTGCCTCTCCTGAGCACAGCATTCTTGAACAATAAAGCCAGATTGTCTGTGCAGTTCTCGCTAAACCATCTCCTCCAAGCCAGACAGTCACCCCGGGCACCTCAGTATGCCAACTGAAGCCCATAGGGGAACTGCTGATTTAACAAGGGTAGTACTGTGCTAACAATGTACTATAATAATACTATACATGGTGTCTTACCAGGCACTATGGATTGAGATGTCAGTTTCCTATATAGTGCACTTTACCCTGGATGTAGTATCTATGGGGGTAGTTAATGTGTAAGTTACATATCTATTCCTACTGTCAAGTTTATTAGCTAAGATGTCATTACCTTTATATTATGCAACATTATATACGTCAATACCTTCTCATCCTAGAAGCTGTAGTTACATGGGTGTTGTCAGCTGCCAATAAATGTACTGACACTACAATGAGATAAATGACGCTGGAATTTGAAGTGTCTAAATTGACTAAATTACAACCTATATTACACGTCACCACAGCGTACAAAGTTCAGCTAGTTGTCATTGTCGAAAGTTGTCTAACAACAGAATAGTGAGTGCAGCTCTGGAGTATAACAGAGGAGGTAACTCAGGATCAGTACAGGATAAGTAATGTATGTACACAGTGAGCCGCAGAATAGTGGCGCAGTTTGGGAGAAATGGGGGTGTAACTCAGGTCAGACAGGATATAATGTAGGGTAAAAGGGGACTGCACCAGAAAATGTGATGCAGTCGGGAGTATAATAAGGATTAACTCAGATCTTACAGGATAAGTAATGTATGTACCAGTGACTGCCCCCAGCAGAATGTGAGTCAGCTCTGGAGATAATACAGGATGTAATCGGGATCAGTACGGGATAATTTTAATGTTTTTAAGTACTGCCACCACAAATAGGGGAGTGCAGCTTGGGAAATCAGGATGTAACTGGGGGTTCAGTACAGGATAAAAATGTATGTAAACTGACGGACGCAAAATGTGATGCAGCTCTGGAGAAAATACAGTGAAACCAGGTCAGTACAGGAAAAGTAATTATTACATGACGCACCCAGAATTTGTGAGTGCGCTCGGGAGGATAAACGGATGTAATCGGGAAGTCAGTAAGTAATGTATGTAAACAGGACTGACCAGCAGAATAGTGAGGCAGCTTGGGATATTACAGGTTTAAACTCGGGACAGTTAGGATAAGTAATGTATGTACACGGACTGCACCGCAGAATAGTGGTGCAGCTCTGGATAAATCGGATTAAACTGGGATCAGTACAGGATAAGAAATTGTATGAAACCAAGTGACTGCCCAGCAGAATAGTGAGGGAGTCTGGAGTAAAATCAGGATGTAACTGGGGTCAGTACGGTAAGTAATTATGTACAGGCTCCCCGCAGAATAGTGAGTGACTCTGGGGGTAATACAGGATGTAACTGGATCAGTCAGGATAAGTAAGTTTTTATACAGTGACGGCCAGCGAAAGTAGTGAGCTTGGAGAATTTTTCGGATGTAACTAATCGTAAGGATAAAAATGTATGAAACCGTGACTGCACAGCGAATAGTAGTGCAGTCGGAGTATAATACAAAGTAACTCGGTTCGTAAGAAAAGTATGTTTGTACCAGTGACTGCACCAAAATAGTGGCGCAGCTCGGGAAATACAGGATGCCCCGGGATCGTACGGAAAGTAATGTATTTTAACAGTGACGCCCGCGAATAGGGGTTGGCAGCTCTGGGGCATGATTCTTTGCAGGTCACGGTGGCCCCTCATTCCCTGCAGGCTGAAGCATTGCTGTAAGCTCCTATTTGCACCCATGAGATGAGGTTCTCTGGCTGCCTGTGGCGTGATGTTTCTGAGGGAGGCGTGCCGCTGTTGGTGGTGACAGGGGCGAGCGGCGGGGTCATGGATACAGGCGTGCAGACAGGTCTGGTAACACACACCCGCACATACTGACTGATCTGTCATGGGAGATGAATAGGACAGCAGGGCTGGGATTCTGTGCGGACAGACGGGCCATGGGTCCCTTTGTCTCGGTGGATTTCGCTTTCATAAGACCCTGTTAATGTTTCTTTGATTTATTCATGAAGTTGTAATACAACAATTTTTCACAGCTGTAGACATGTTTCGCTGCTGCAGACGCCACATAACGTGTGACACCCGATATGGCGGGAGGTTTATAGACGGTGGCACAAAGGAGCGTCAGACTCCAGCTTACTTATTACAGGGTCCATGTGCCTGTATTCGAGAACGCGGTCACAGCTGGTGAAGGTGGCAGACGGTCACCCCTCTGGGGGCTTCACTGTCACTATTAAACCTGCCGTGCCCTGCTGGAGTCCATGTACCACCAATGGTGGAGCTAAAAGCTCTGATGATGTCATCAGTTCCTACCGCATGTGAGGCACTACCAGTTTGGTAATCTGTGTGCTGACTGGTGGTATAAGGGTACCAGGGGATCCTCCGGTGGGCCCATTCTCTGACATAATAATGCACCCCTAATATATCAGGGCCCCCAAAGTCTAGCAGAGGACTTTAGAGTCAATCTATTGAACCCTGAATGTGCAGTAATTACTTTAAAGGGAACCTGTCACCTAGGTTATGCCCCCCCCTTGCTGAGGACGGCACAAGAAAGTGTCAGACCTGCTGTTCCAGCGCTGTGTCCCTTATTCTGTAAGATGCTGGAGTTTAAGAGGATTTGCTCAAATCTGCAGTTTTCAGCCAGAAAAGAATCATTCAAAGAGTCAGTTTTTCCAAACCCCGCCCACCTGAGGCTAGCCCCGCCCACCTCAACTGATAAACCTATTACTTTGAATAGGTAGAAACCTGTGACTAACTGTCAGTAGGCGGGGCTTGCCTTTGGTGGGGGGGGGTAACAACAGCACAGGAAAAAGATTTGAGGGGGAAATGCTGTAAAACTACGCATCTTACGAAAAGGGACACAGGCGGGAAACAGCAGGTCGGGACACTGGCTTGTCTGCCCTCCACGGGGGCAAACCTATGTGACAGGTTCTCTTTAAAGTGGATGTAGATAAGGTACTTACAAGTAGGACATGTCTATGGGCCCCCAGAATAATTTCCACTGGAACTTCAGTCCGATGCTGGGGTGAAACTGGTCGGGAGGGGGATTTCCCCCTTGCAAAGGGGGGCCCAACCCTCCTTGCCCCGGGGGCACTACTAAAACAAGTTTGGGGGGATCCGAAAAACCCCCCCGTGGCAGATTGGCCTAATGGGGGCCTACTTGGCCGGGGCACCACGGCAAAGGGGGCATCCCCCGCCCAGTCTCCAAGGGGGACACGGAGGGATCTCCTCTACAAGGGCACGGCTCTTCACTTCCAACCCTGAAACGTGGTATGGGCCGGTGAAAGGATGCGTGAGGTGAGGGGTTTTTTTAAAGGGGCTCACCGGCAAGAGGGCGGTCATGCAAAATTTACGGCAACGGGCCACCGCACTTACACTCCTGAAATTTCAAAAGTGGGCATCATTCTTTACAGCATGACTAAGGCAAAATTTATATGGCCAAAGGGGGTCACAAAAGGGGGGAAGTCAAAAAGGGGGTGTTTTATGGGAATGTAAATTGGGGGCACTTGGCAAAATGGGGCTAGGCAATGGGGCACTTGGGCAAAGGGGCCATATGGCAAACGGGGGATACGGCAAAAGGGGGCACACAGCTGGAAAAGTGGCATAATTGAACAGAGAAACCGGGGGGGGGGGGGGGGGGGGGGGGGGGGGGGGGGGGGGGGGGGGGGGGGGGGGGGGGGGGGGGGGGGGGGGGGGGGGGGCGGGGGGGGGGGGGGGGGGGGGGGGGGGGGGGGGGGGGGGGGGGGGGGGGGTGAAGGTGCACTAGGGTTGGAGTACAGGGGGCACTGTGGCTCAGATGGGGCACTATGGCTGTGAAAGTGGAAGCTGTGATGGTCCCTGTGGCTTTCTGTAGGGTAATGTAGCTGTAAAGGATGGATGTGGATGGTAGATTTAATGGAGGTAACACAGCTATTAAAGGGGTACTATAATTTATAGATGCGAGGGCTCTGAAGACTGTGAGGGTGCACTAGGGTTGGAGAAGACATATATTATTTGTAAAGGAGGCACTGGTGCTATGATTGGGGCCTGTGGCCTACAATGAGGTATTGTGGCTTTAAAGTAGGGCACTGCGGGTGACAGGGAGCATTAGGGCTGTAGCCCTGGAGCCTGGACTGTAAAAGGAGCCTCTGAATGGAAAGCGGACATTATGACTTATAGGCATAGTTGCCAACTTTTGAAATTGAAAAAGCAGGAGATTGTAGTGGCAAAAATTTGCATGGCCACGCCCATCTTGTCGATGTGCCACGCCCCTTCAAAAAGCCACACCCACTCCACCTAACTGCATAACGGCTTTGGAAGAAAGCCAGGTAGAGCCCTTATAAACCAGGTAGTAGCCCCCCATAACCAGGGAGTGCCCCTTACAGGCAGGGAGATGCCCCCTTTTGGGAGTAGATGCCCCCTTGTAGCCAAGTAGATGCCCCCTCTGTAGCCAAGTAGATGCCCCCTGTAGCTAGTAGATTCCCCCCTCTGTAGCCAGGTAGAGCAAATTTGTAGCCAGGGAGATGCCCCCCTTTTTGCCAGGTAGATGCCCCCCTTTTTTAGCCAGGTAGTGCCCCCTTGTTTGCCCCAGTAGAGTAATGCCCCCCTTGTTAGCCAGTAGTGCCCCCATTGTTAGCCAGGTAGTTTGGCCCCCCTTGTTTAGCCAGGTAGTGCCCCCCCCCTGTTGCCACGTTTGATGCCCCCATTTTTAGCCAGGTAGTGCCCCCTTCCCTTCCCCCGTTGCCCGGTAGTGCCCCCATTGGTTAGCCAGGTAGTTGCCCCCATTGTTAGCCAGTAGTTGCCCCCTCCTGTTGCACCAGGTAGTGCCCCCTTTTTTGCCAGGTAGTTGCCTAGCCCATTGTTAGCCAGGTATGCCCCCTCTGTTGCCAGGTAGTTGCCCCCATTTAGCCAGGTAGTGCCCCCTTATTGTAGCCAGGTAGATGCCCCCTCTGTTGCCAGTTAGATGCCCCAATTGTAGCAAGGTAGAGCCCCCTTATAGCTAATAAAAATAAAATAATAAAATCCACTCACCTGACCAGGCATACAGGGGGAGAAGGGAGGAGGAACGTCACTGCTGAAGCTGCTGATTGGCTGCTGATACAGTGTGATGTCACCGTTCTGAAGGGAAGTCTCCAAACGGTGATGTCAGGCACTGTCCCCTGACCGCTGCAGTGCACACGATCCATTCGCCAGCCAATGCAAATGAAAAAAGTACCACAGTGGCATGGCTGGAGCGAAGGTCGGTACAGAGGTGAGTATGTTTTTTTTTTTTTTCAAATTTCCTAACAGGAGCAGCAGCAGCACACTTATACTTAAAAATGGGAGGTGGGCGCCCCCTTTAACGTACAGTGAACAATTTCCTTGATTCCTTCAGACATGTGCACATTCCAGATTCTTGAACGAGTAGTAACATGAAACCCTCCTGTTACTTGCACCATGTATAATTTGCTCCTGCCTCTCTCCGCTGTCAGTGCAGCGCTCTGGGGTTATTTTAGGGTGCTGATTCACTGTCTATAAATATGCAGAAAGGAATCCCTACTGTTTATACAGGCCAGGAGAACGCTTCCCTGTTCTGCTTCCGTATAACGTCAAAGGGATTTGCATAAACTTTGCTTCTGTGATTATTTTCATGCATCCGCTTGTGGTTCCTATAACCGGATACTAGAATGTGGAAGGGGTTCTCTAGATTAGAAAACCCATTTTTACACTTCCTATTACAGAATTCAGATTTAAAGGGGTTGTACCATGAAATACATTTATCACCTATCTATAGGGTTATCACTCATACACAGGTGATAAGTATCTGATCGCTGGGGTTCCTGCTACTGGGGCCCCCACCAATTGCTAAAA
The DNA here is from genome assembly GCA_025379985.1 of Phyllomedusa bahiana. Lineage (NCBI taxonomy): Eukaryota > Metazoa > Chordata > Amphibia > Anura > Hylidae > Phyllomedusa > Phyllomedusa bahiana. The sequence goes on along the minus strand of JAODAL010004828.1, from coordinate 56,011 downwards.
TGTAGCCCCAGACACCATGTCCTTCTATAGGAATGGTATATGTATATGTGTATTTTATCTGTGTAGGTTTGGGAGACAGGGTAGCCGGGCTTGCTGCCAATCAGTGTGAGATAGAATGAAGGGGCTGTAGTGTTATACAGTTATAACGGGGGAGTCTGTTCTAGAGAGTTGTTAGTGAGGGCAGTTGCCAGTTAGAAGTTCTGTTCCAGTAAGAAAAGGCGAAATCCTAACCACTTACCGGCAGTCGTATAGGGCCGGCCGGAGTAACCACAAAAACTCCTTGACTCACAGAAGACAGAAAGAGGATAGTGGAAGAAGGTAGAAGGAAGATATAGAGAGAACAGGAGGTCTGCCTAGATTGTCTCAGGGAAGCATACGAAGGAGAGGTCCTGAGGCTGAAGAGTCTAGAGGGAGAAAGACAACTGGAAACAAGAGGGAGTTGAGCGGATTGGTGTCTCTCCCCAGGACACAGTGTGCAGAAGAGGATGTTCAGTGTTGGACTGGGGGGCCTAGGGCCCACAGGGGAGTTGATCTTGGGGGCCCTACCTACAGCTACCGTACATTAAAATATTATTGCCTCTCAGACATAAATGTGTCCATTTTACTACATAATACACTGTAGTACACAATACCAAGTGAATAACGCAGCTTCTATGTCACACATCAGTCTCACATGTCTATCTCACACATTTGTCACAGTCTAACTCATCATAGACACATGGCTAAGTAGCCCCCAGAAAGATAAGTAGGCCCCAGTGGAGTAGATTGATAGGCCCCAGTGAAGTAGGTTGTAGGTTGACCCCAGTCAGGCAGATAAGTAGGCCCCAAATAGGTAGGTAGATAGCCCCCAAGTAAATAAGTAGGCCCCAGTTAGGTAGGTTGATAGGCCCCAGTTAGGTTGGTGGACCCCAGTTAAGTAGGTTGTGGGTGAGCCCCAGTTCGGTAGGTGGGCCCCATGTAAGTAGGTGATAGATGGGTCCCATGTAGGAAGATGATCCCCAAATAGGTAGGTCATTGGGTGTGGGGGGGGGCTCCATTTTAGGCAGGCTGTAAGTAGGTGTTGGTGGGCCTCAGTCAGTTACTCTGTAGGTAGATGGTGGCCCCCTGTTCGGTAGACTGTAGGTAGCTAGTGGGTGGTCCTCAGTTAGGTAGGCGGCAGGTAGGTGGTGGGCCTCAGTTAGGTAGACTGTAGGTAGTTAGGGCACCAGTTAGATATGTTGTAGGCAGTTAGGATCCCAGGTAGATATGTTATATGCAGTTAGGGCTCCAGGTAGATATGCTTTAGGCAGTTAGGGCCACATACTCTGAAAAGAAAAAATAAACTCACCTCTCTCCCGCTCCCATGACATGAGGGATGTGACGTCATTGCGCCGCTTACGTCACCACTAGAGGCTGATGCTTGTTAGACTTAAAAGGAACCTGCAACATAGTTTCTGCCCCCCTTGCTGAGGACAGCACAAGCTAGTGTCAGACCTGCTGTTTCCAGCGCTGTGTCCCTTATTCTGTAAGATGCTGGAGTTTTAGAGTATTTAATGCTCATATCTTATTCATGAGCAGGTGTTAGCCCCGCCCACCAAAGGCTAGCCCCGCCCACCTGGCAGTTATTCACATGTTTCTACCTATTCAAAGTAATAGGTTTATCAGTTGAGGTGGGCGGGGCTTGAAAAAAACTGACTCTTTTCATGACTCTTTTCTGGCTGAAAACTGCAGATTTGAGCATTAAATGCTCTAAAACTACAGCATCTTACAGAATAAGGGACGCTGGAAACAGCAGGTCTGACACTAGCTTGTGCTGTCCTCAGCAAAGGGGGCAGAAACTATGTGACAGGTTCTCTTTAAGCCTGAGGTCTTAAGGGTGAATAGCGGATCGGCTGCTACACTAAGACCGCGTAGTCCCGGGAATCGAGGGCATCAGCCCCCCCCTGGGCCCTGCTTCTGAACACCTCAGGACACAGTGCGGGGGCGTTGGAGGCAGGATGTGACAGCCGGACCCCAGTTGGAAGCTCGGGGACCCACCAGGGTTTTCACCGACTCCCCGGTGGGCCATTCCAAGCCTGGTCGTGTTCCTCCTATACTTACAGTGTGAAAAAGTGTCCTGTGTACAAATGTATTGTCTACCTGTGCTGTATAATGTGCAAGCCTGTGAAGTGTAACATCCACAAGTATTGAGCTATGAAAAAGCCTGTAAGATCCCTGAAGTCGAGAGTCTCTGTGTCTGATTTCCGAAGCGCTGGGGCACCACATCACCCAGCAAACCCACACCAGCAAAGCTGTCATCCACTTACCCACTTCACCACATGAGGTAGTAGTCTAGTGAGATGCTGAGGGAGCTCCTATGTTACAGCTCGTGGCCGCGCTCACACAACGAGGAAGGGTTTGAGCAGAGCAGGCGATGTTAGCGATGGCCCTTTCATACAATGGTATCCAGTTAGAGGAATCACTACCGGATATACGAAAATAATCAATATAGAGCGGCTCGTCGGCTCAGGATCCTCACCTCTTGGCCAGATTGGAGAGCAGCTGCAAAGAGCGTCTCCTCCCCTGGAGGACCCGTCCTGTCCTGTAATACACAGACATAAAATTAGGGTATGTTCACACAGCTGATTTGGACGCTGTTTTTAGTGCTCCACAATTACAAAAAGATGCCCCCAGTTCATTTTCATTGATTTTACCTTGGAGAACAACTTGGTTTTAACATGTGATTTCCATGCGTTTTTCAGCGCCGTTTCCAGCACTGAAAAAGAAGTGACATGTCAGCCCTGGAGGCATTAATGGGGTTGTCTCAATACGTTGATTCATCTCACCTCAGTCCTGTTTTCTTGGTTTCACCTTGAATTCAGGGACGTGTTTACTAGCTTCCACTAGGCTGCAGAAGAAGCCAGGTCTGTATCTATAGCAACCAGTGCTGGCAGCCTATCAGGAGAGATCAAACAGGTCTGTAGCTATAGCGACCAGTGCTGGCAGCCTATCAGGAGAGATTGAACAGGTCTGTAGCTATAGCGACCAGTGCTGGCAGCCTATCAGGAGAGATCAAACAGGTCTGTAGCTATAGCAACCATGCTGGCAGCATCAGAGCAATCAACAGGTCTGCAGCTATAGTGACCAGTGCTGGCAGCCTATCAGAGAGATCAACGTCTGTAGCTATAGCGACCAGTGCTGGCAGCCTATCAGAGAGATCGCAGTCTGTAGCTTAAACATTGTGTCACCTATCAGTAGATCGATACGGTCGTACTATACGACCAGTGCTGGCAGCCTATCATGAGAGATGAACAGGTCTGTGGCTATAGCGACCAGTGCTGACAGCCAACAAAGAGATCAAACAGGTCTGTAGCTATAGCAACCAGCACTGGCAGCCTATCAGGAGAGATCAAACAGGTCTGTAGTTATAGCGACCTGAGGAGCTGGTGCAGCCTATACAAGAGGGGATATCGAGGAATAGGTAGGACACTGGTAATGGACACATATTGCAAAGTGACTTGTTTTTGAAAGATCTTTAACATAAAAAGCAGCAATCCTTACAGTGAGACAACCCCTTTAATGGAGAGCTTCAAAACCACATCCAAAACTTCATCCACAAGTGTGGCGCATTTTTGGACGTGGTTTTGAGGAGTTTTAGGACGTGGATCTACTCCCCCAAAAACCCTCTGAGACAGTATTTGGGTGTCAGAATGAAGACCACACTGAAAAACACGCCTAAAAAAAGGTGTCTCAAAAATCAGTGTCCAAAACAGCGGTGTGAACCTACCCTCAACCACTTAAAGGGGATGTATCGCTTCTTTACTTCGGCTGATTCACACTTCTCTTAGCCTCCCAGCTCTGTGAATGCAGGGGCGTTTCTTCCCCTCCCAGCTGGATGACATCATCCCCCCTTCCTGCTGGCCTGAGACTCCCCCCCCCCCCGCCCTCTGAGTCCACATATCACTGTGTCTCTCTCTATGCAGTCTTATTTAATAAGAGCTGTATACATACCATAGGCTGCATTCAATCTAATCTGAGCACTGATCTCTCGCAGCTGGAGATGTATTACAGCTTTCTAAGAACGGCACAGATCTGCGTGTATGCAGGAGAGTTAGGCACAGGGACAAAACTGTCATGTTTTCTCATTGTACAATCTGCTGCAGTCTGTTTCTGCTAGGTGTGGAGACAGAAAATGCTACGGCCCCTAACTCTGAGTCAGACACGAAGCTCCGTGAATCGACCCAGGGGCTGTACAGAATGTAAATGAGCTCTCAGCTAGTGAATTGCAAGGAGGAGGGATCAGGAGGGATTAGACCCACACTGGATATCCGTGTAAATAAAAAACACAAGATAAGGGACACTGAGAGAACAAGGCAGCTTTGCTAATGACATCCAATTGCAAAGTTGCTTGTTTTCACTGTCCCCTTATTCTGAAGACCATTTAATGAAACGATAACACCCCTTTAAGGACCGAGCGTTTCTTTGGTTGACACGTTTGTTTTTTCCTCCTCGCCTTCCGAGAGCCATAACTTTTTTATTTCTCCATCTATATAGACTTATGAGATCTTTTGTGGGACAAGATGGACTTTCTAATGCTGTCATTCATCGTACCATAGTATATACTGGGAAACTGCCCAAAAATTCTAAGTGGGTCAAAATGTGAAAAAATAGTACTTGCGCCATGTTTACGTTTTTTTTTTTTACGGCATTCACTCTGTGGTATAAATGATGTGCTCTCTGTATTCTACAGGTTGATACGATCCTGGCAACACCAAATATGTAGGGTTTGCGTTATGTTGTAGTACTGTAAAAAATGCAGACATTTTCTATTTTTGAAGTTTGCGCTACTTTCCGCGACCAATAACTATTTTGCATTTCCAACCCATATACCTGAGTGATGGTGCATTTTTTATGGCCTGAAGTGAACTTTCTATTGGTGCTATTTTGGGACAGATGCGACTTTTGTGATCACTTTTATCCCAACTTTTAGGAGATCTGAAATAACCAAAAAAAAAAACACTATTTTGGCGTTTGGAATTTTTTTCTTCTACGGTGTTCAGTGTAGGGGATAAATGATGTTGTATTTTAATACATGTAACTTTTTTATTATTTATTTTTATTTGTAAAATGGCTAAAGAATGCAATAGGGTGTACCAAGATGGTGGTTTTACTGCTTCTTGTATTTGGCAGGAAATAGTAAAAGGAAAAACATGGCGGTGATGTAAACCGATCAGGAACCCACGATCTCACCGTCTAAGGGGTTAAACAGCACATAATGGAGCTGGCACCATTCCATGCTGTTGCCAGCAGGTGTCAGCTGTAATTAGAAGCCGGCACCTGCCGCCTGTGTAGCAGGATTGCGCTGCGACACTGGGACATAACTTTACGTCTTGTTAAAGGGGTTTTACCATAAAGTAAAATTGATGTGGAAAGCTTGCACCATTTTTGTTTTAGTTGCTCCCTTAGTGATCCATAGTGTACAGCTCGTCTCTAGGAGAAACAACTGGTGATGAGAGCTCCTCAGTCCTGGCCGCACATGCTCAGACATCACCTCTCCTCTCAGGCAGCTACTGTCAGTATCTTCCCTGCTTAGTAATCACACACACTGCTGAGCGAGTGTTCAACCCCAGGTGCTGTCATTCTACTCCCGTCCTCTGTACTCCTTAGTAATCACACACACTCACTGCTGAGCGAGTGTTCAACCCCAGGTGCTGTCATTCTACTCCCGTCCTCTGTACTCCTTAGTAATCACACACACTCACTGCTGAGCGAGTGTTCAACCCCAGGTGCTGTCATTCTACTCCCATCCTCTGTACTCCTTAGCAATCACACACACTCACTGCTGAGCGAGTGTTCAACCCCAGGTGCTGTCATTCTACTCCTGTCCTCTGTACTCCTTAGTAATCACATACAATCACTGCTGAGCGAGTGTTCAACCCCCAGGTGCTGTCATTCTACCCCTGTCCTCTGTACTCCTTATTTAATCACATACAATCCCCTGCTGAGCGAGTGTTCAACCCCAGGTGCTGTCATACTACTCCCATCCTCTGAACTCCTTAGTAATCACACACACTCACTGCTGAGCGAGTGTTCAACCCCCCGGTGATGTCTTCTACTCCTGTCCTCTGTACTCCTTAGTAATCACACACACTCACTGCTGAGCGAGTGCTCAATCCCAGGTGCTGTCATTCTACTCCCGTCTTCTTTACCCCTTAGTAATCACATACAATCACTACTGAGAGAAAGTTCAACCCCAGGTGCGATCATTCTACTCCTGTCCTCTGTACTCCTTAATAATCCCACAAACTCACTGCTGAGCGAGTGTTCAACCCCAGGTGCCAACATTCTTCTCCTGTCCTCTAAATTCCTTAGTAATCACACACACTCACTGCTGAGCGAGTGTTCAACCCCAGGTGCCGTCATTCTACTCTGGTCCTCTGAACTTCTTATTACTTAGTCAAACAGTGCAGATAAATAAATAAATAAAAAGAAGAAAGAAACCTCAGGAATCTGAAGGACCTCTATGTTGGAAGGCAGAAGTGCTAACCACTTAGTTACATTGTAGCTACTCAGAGCTTTTTACAAACAGACCTTTGTTTGACTACAGTCAGCACGGTGATGTCAAGCCTGCTGGGTCACATGATATGCAGTTCAAACAAATCATACACGTCCCCTTTTGAACACACTGAAAGCTGAAGCAGGACAAACCAGGAATTAAATGCCTTCATGATAAAAGCCCTTTAGTGTCAATGAGCACTGTGTAATGCTTCATTCCACCTGTTGTGGCGCCGCAGAGAATTTACTTTCCCACAGATCACAGCTAATTGCTGTGATTTCCGGCAGGAAGACACGTTGTGATCAGCTTTTTGGACCTTTCTAACAAGTGGGGATTGTCTAAAGCTGGATAAAGACTCCTTTGAGTCAAAATCTCATAAGTTTTTTATGGAGGAATAAAGAGGATTTATACTTTCACAAACTGCTGGATTCTGTCTCTTCTTCTCCAAATTGTGGTTTATGGTCTAGATAAAGTCTGAGAGCTGCATTTTTTCTATTTGATTGAGTCCTTAGAAGGAGAAATAAAAAAGTTATTGGTCTCAATCAATGAAGCTGCAGAGCATATTAAAAAAGAAAAACAAAGGGCGACATGTATGATTTTTGGCGCCATTTATTTTGCACATTAGTAGTGTAGAATGCGCCTGAATCGATGAACCTCTTCTACTGCGGGTCATAGATTTAGCGCTTTCTAGCTACAAAGCGACACTTCTGGCTCAGGTAAACCACTTTTATAGTGCTCTACCTGTTCCAGCAGTAATGGGCCTGGATTTACCGTAGTGAAGCTATAGATGTGCAGCTTCGTACGATTGCCTCCAGCACGCCCCCCGATCTCAGACGCATGGTGCAAGTGCCGTGGGCGCTTTATAATGCACCTAATTTTGGATTGTGCCTGGTCTCTCGTCTGGCCACTGCTGAGACACCCTTAGGCCGTGTTCACACGGCTTATTCCCGACGGATTTGTGAGCCGTATTGAGCTCACAAATCCGCCATGAATAAGGGGCGGGACGGGGGCGGGGCCGAAGCGCGGCGGGGGCGCCGCTCCCGGCCCCATAGACAATGCATTGTTTACGCCGCGTACGCGCCGATAAATAATGTGCATGTCACTTTCTCCCCCTGCGGCGGATCCGCCGAGCGGGGAGGAGCGACGGAATCCACTGTTCTCTATGAGAACTGTGGATTACCGTAATTACTCCGACGGATTGGCGCCGTATTGCAGTACAAATCCGGCGCGGAGTACGGCGCCAATCCGTGCCCAAATAAGCCGTGTGAACGAGGCCTTTCAGGGTGTGGGACGTTCTTCCTGCACTATCCTTTTACAGGATAGTGATGGATTGAGGAAAGTGTGGATGTGATGTGAACAAAAATCCCTGCGGGGCTATGAGAGCTATGAACCGTAGTTACAGGCCATATTTTGGGGCGCAATTACGCCCTGATATACAGTCTAAAAGATGCCGTGTGAACAAGGTATTATTAAGAAATACATCTTGTCCTGCAAAAAACAAGCCCTAACACTGCTGTGTAGGCATACAAATAAAAAAAACTCATTGTATGATGAAAGTGTGGATGTGATGTGAACAAAAATCCCTGCGGTGCGAAGGGGTTAATCAGATTTTTTGAGGCAAAGAATTCATTGGAAATACTGAAATGTTTGAATTGAAATAATGACATTTTAATGCTTTTCCTGTTGCAGCGTATTAAAGAGGACAGCATCATAGACAAAGTCAAAGTAATAAACGTTGGAGACCACATTGAGTCCATCAACGGGAAGAACATAGTAGGGTCCCGCCATTATGAAGTTGCCAAGATGTTGAAAGAGCTGGAGAAAGGACAGACCTTCACCCTGAAATTAATAGAGCCCTTAAAAGCATTCGGTGAGTTCTGTCATTTACATTGTGTTTTATTTTATTTTCTAATTTTTAATATTTGTGAAACAATAAAAGAATGTTTTCCACCAGATTTTGTTCTGGTTGCAGTTTTCTTGGGAACTGTCACCAAGCTGGTGTTGGCAGATTTACTATTTTCTTTATGTGATAATTGTTCAGTCTCATGGCTGTATGAAATGTCCTTGTGAATAATGCCGAAATTGGAATTGGATCTAGTCCTACAAGGGTATTTTAGTTCTTTCCAGCACCAGTTAAAAGTTGATTCTTGGGTCCCACCAGTGGAGTTCATTCTTGGAGCTCACCAATGGAGTTAATTCTTGGGGCCCAACAGTGGAGTTGATTCCTGGGGCCCACCAGTGGAGATGATTCTTGGGGCCACCAGTGGAGTTGATTCCTGAGGCCCCAACAGTGGAGTTGATTCTTGGACCCCAACAGTGGAGTTGATTCTTGGGGGCCCACCAGTGGAGCTGATTCTTGAGGCCCACCAGTGGAGTTAATTCTTGGAGCTCACCAATGGAGTTAATTCTTGGGGCCCACCAGTGGAGTTGATTCCTGGGGCCCACCAGTGGAGTTGATTCCTGGGGCCCACCAGTGGAGTTGATTCCTGGGGCCCACCAGTGAAGCTGATTCTTGGGGCCCACCAGTAGAGTTAATTCTTGGAGCCACCAATGGAGTTGATTATTGGTGCCCACCAGGGAAGATGATTCTGGGGCCCAGCAGTGGAGTTGATTCTTGGGGCCCACCAGTGGACATGATTCTTGGTGCCCACCAGTGGAGTTGATTCTTGGGGCCCACCAGTGGAGTTAATTCTTGGAGCCCAGCAATAGAGTTGATTATTGGTGCCCACCAGTGAAGATGATTCTGGGGCCTACCAGTGGAATTGATTCTTGAAGCCCACCAGTGGAGTTGATTCTTGGGACCACCAGTGGAGTTGATTCTTGGGTCACACCAATGGAGCTTATTCTTGGGGCCCACCAGTGGAGCTGATTCTTGGGGCCACCAGTGGAGTTGATTCTTGGGGCCCACCAGTGGAGTTGATTATTGGGGCCCACCAGTGGAGATGATTCTTGGGGCCCACCAGTGGAGTTGATTCTTGGAGCCCACCAGTGGAGGTGATTCTTGGAGCCCACCAGTGGAGTTGATTCTTGGTTCCCACCAGTGGAGTTGATTCTTGGGGCCCACCAGTGGAGTTGATTCTTGGGGCCCACCACTTGAGTTGATTCTCGGAGTCCACCAGTGGAGTTGATTCTTGGAGCCCACCAGTGGAGATGATTCTTGGAGACCACCAGCGGAGTTTGTTCTTGAGACCCACTGGTGGAGTTGGTTCCTGGGCCTCACCGGTGGAGTTGATTCTAGAGCACACTAGTGGAGTGTAAAGCTACAGCTACTGTACATGACCCTTTTTCTCTGCCGCTTGCTTTTTGCCTCTTTTTATCTGCCTTTCCCAATTATTCAAATGCAGTTGAAAAGCAACTTTATGTTTGCCACACTCAGGGTTCCACCATGGGTCTCCTCTGTGGGCCCGTCCCTTTAATTTGGCTTCTATGCCCCCTGGATTGGATCGAGGTGCTGGAAAATTTGATCATTTTCAGATCTTAGCAACGCCTACAGCTTCCTTACGGCTTCTCCTTTTTGGTGTTTTAGGTTCAATAATATAAGATTTGTCATTACACCTACTTATGTCCTATCGACCTGCCATAAATGTTTTATCAATGTGACCCCACAAATCTAGAGATCAGGGGCCCTTGATGCAGCAGTGCGGAGGGAGGTAGTGTGCTATTTCTATGATCCCCTATAGAATGGGCCATAATTCCATTGACTAAAGGGGACACCCGGCATAGAATGTAATGTGTGACCCTAAGATGAAGTCAATTGTTGTATCTGAAGGTTCCCATCTGAACTGAGGTCACCTTGTCATTGGTGGATGAGCCCTCACAGTTTTGATCAAAAACATGCGCTAAGAATCCCAGATTTTCATGTATCCAAAAAATAGCAAAAATGCATCTTGAAATAGTTCCTGTATTCCTTGCCTGACTGTCTCTTAGGGAGACCTGTATGATCGGGGTTTTCACCCTTTTTCTGGCGTAAAATGCGCCTAAGTGAGCGGCTACGATGTCTAATGCGCCGAACATGAGGGGGTGTTCTGGGGGCGCCGCACCACACTCGTAATAACCTGTGGTTCGGTAAAACCAGGCGCATTACTGCTCGGACAGGCTGACCTATTCCAATGTGCTCTGCCTGAGCCTGAGGAGTCGCAGTGGAGATGGATTTACTGTAAGGGGCAAAAATGCCCAATATTTCTCACCTTCCACCAGTGAAATAATAAAAAGTAATTTGTGACAATTTTCAAACTGTATAAAATTAAATAATTTAAATGTAATAAAAAATGTTATCAAAGAAATTTAATATAAAATATATAATGTCCCAAAAATATAAAAATATTTCCTATAAAATTTATTTAAAATTATTAATAGAATCTAAAACTAATGTTACATTAAATAATCACTGATGATGATGTTTTGATTTTTAATTTTTACTGCATTAAATTTGAAATGTATTTTTGCTGCTCTCGCCCTTTATTCTACATACAGCAAGAGCCGGCACAGCACAGGTATTGCTGGGACCTGTGGTCCACCAAGCAGGATCAGTCCCATAGTTTCTATCACTGACATGCTATTCTAATGACTTTTCTCTTATTTCCAGCCTATCTATGGCCTTTATACATGTTTGGGGCATTACTAATGCACCTAAGTTCCGTAATGCGCACAGGCGAGGGGCGGTGATGAATTTTAGACCTCCTTTATAATCGCACAAAAACCCCTTTCATACATCAGGTGCATAATACACTGAAAATGAGACTCGACCATTCACTTCGACGCGCCTGCCTTCATACATGTTTCCTTTAGTGTTTGTAGAGCGCTTGCGGATACGTTTTTGTGTTTGCATTGTTTGCGGCCACGTCGTCGTGCACCTGCGCCATTTTCTTTAAGATTGTTTTGGATGTGCTGATTTTTTTTTTTTAATTGTTGTATCTGAGGCCCCTGTAATGTTGCACAATCACCACTACTGCCATAAACACTCTTTGTAAAGACTGTCATGCTGGGACTTGTTGTTCTACACCAGCTACAGCCCATTCCTCTGCTCAAGGGGCCAGGTCTTTGGGTTTCTGCCGCCGCTGTTAGGGAAGCAGCATACATTTGGTGAACAGTCACCAGTAAGATGATCCCTGAAGAAAGACGAGAAGGGAAATGGATAGAAAAGATACTGAAAAGTGTATGTGCCTGATAAGTGTGGAAGGAGTCATGTTCTCAGGAGAAGGCGGGGGACACGCAGCAAGATTAAAGGTCAGAAAAACAACATTAGGAAGAGGCCTGATCCCTGCGCAGGTCCTGGGTGTGCGGCGGACACACTGCAAGGCCCACTGCACCGCCAAGCGCCTTACTATGTATATAGAACACTCAGAGCCGCACAACTTTCTCGCCACTCCATTTGTTGTGCAGTTGAAAGCTATCTATTGCTCCCTGTTATCAGCCGTTCAAGATTGTGGCACGAATAACCGCAGTGCCCAAAAATAAGAGGAAGTCCGGAGAACTCCTGTAATCACTCCTTTATGTCGCCTTTGGAGAATGAACTTTTTTTTTCCAGACGGAGCGCCCCCTTGTGTTTTGAGCTGGTTTTACATGAAACAACCTTTTGCAGGGGCCACTTATATAAAGTTACAATGACCTCAGGATACAATATTTTCAACATACAATGGTCTTTCCTGGGACATTATATGTTATGTGCGATTTGCAAGTTGCAACGTTCCAGACACTAATCCAGCCAATCATCATGAACATTTTACTTGTAAAACCTCTGTATTAGTGGGATGCATGAAGTGACTGGCGCCTCGCTACAGTACAGTGCGGTACTACATGTCCTGTACTGCTCTTACATGTATTAGTGAGGTCCAGGCAGTGATTGGCGGTCTATAGCGCCTCTCTACAGTACAGTGTGGTACTACATGTCCTGTACTGCTCTACATGTATTAGCGAGGTGCATTCAGTGATTGGGGGTCTATAGCGCATCTCTTGTGTTGAGTGTGGTACTTCATTTCCTGTTCTGCTCTTAGATGTATTAGTGAGGTGCATGCAGTGATTGGTGGTCTATAGCGCCTCTCTACAGTGCAGTGTGGTACTACATGTCCTGTACTGCTCTTACATGTATTAGTGAGATACAGGCAGTGATTGGCAGTCTATAGCACCTCTCTACAGTACAGTACGGTACTACATGTCCTGTACTGCTCTTACATGTATTAGTGAGATACAGGCAGTGATTGGTGATCTATAGCGCCTCTCTACAGTACAGTGTGGTACTACATGTCCTGTACTGCTCTTACATGTACTATTGAGGAGCATGCAGTGATTGGTGATCTATAGCGCCTCTCTACAGTGCAGTGTGGTACTACATGTCCTGTACTGCTCTTACATGTATTAGTGCGGTGCATGCAGTGATTGGTGGTCTATAGCGCCTCTCTACAGTGCAGTGTGGTACTACATGTCCTGTACTGCTTTTACATGTATTAGTGAGATACAGGCAGTGATTGGCCAGTCTATGCACCTCTCTACAGTACAGTACGGTAACTTACTGTACTGTACTTCTCTTTTATGTATTAGTGAGGTGCATGCAGTGATTGGTGGTCTGTAGCGCCTCTCTACAGTGCAGTGTGGTACTACATGTCCTGTACTGCTCTTACATGTATTAGTGAGATACAGGCAGTGATTGGCGGTCTATAGCGCCTCTCTACAGTGCAGTGCAGTGCTACATGTCCTGTACTGCTCTTACATGTATTAGTGAGGTACATGCAGTGATTGGGGGTCTATAGCGCCTCTCTACAGTACAGTGTGGTATTACATGTCCTGTACTCCTCTAACATGTATTAGTGAGGTGCATGCAGTGATTGGTGGTCTATAGCTCTTCTCTACAGTACAGCGCGGTACTATATGTCCTGTACTGCTCTTACATGTATTAGTGAGATGCATGCAATGATTGGCGGTCTATAGCGCCTCTCTACAGTACAGTGTGGTACTAAATGTCCTGTACTGCTCTTACATATATTAGTGAGATGCATGCAGTGATTGGGGGTCTATAGCTCCTCTCTTCAGTTCAGTGCCGTACTACATGTCCTGTACTGCTCTTTCATGTATTAGTGATGTGCAGTCAGTTATTGGCGGTCTATAGCGCCTCTACATGTCCTGTACTGCTCTTACATGTATTAGTGAGGTGCAGACAGTGATTGCCGGTCTATAGCGACACTCTACAGTACAGTGCGGTACTACATGTCATGTACTGCTTTTACATGTATTAGTGATATACAGGCAGTGATGGGTGGTCTATAGCACCTCTCTACAGTACAATGCGGTACTACATGTCCTGTACTGCTCTTACATGTATTAGTGAGGTGCATGCAGTGATTGACGGTCTATAGCGCCTCTCTACAATACAGTGCGGTACTACATGTCCTGTACTGCTCTTACATGTATTAGTGAGGTGCATGCAGTGATTGGTGGTTTATAGCGCCTCTATACAGTACAGTGCGGTACTACATGTCCTGTACTGCTCTTACATGTATTAGTGAGGTGCATGCCCTGATTGGTTGTCTAAGACACCTCTCTACAATACAGTGCGGTACTACATGTCCTGTACTGCTCTTACATGTATTAATGATGTGCAGGCAGTGGCTTCTGGCCCAGGAGATGCCAGGAGCAGTGTAAGTGGTGTGATGACACTACTTGGTGGGGGAACAGGAAGTGGTGATTAAATTTTTTTTCTTAGCCTATACACCTGCCCATATCTTCCTTCAGGGGGGGCTATTTCTACCAACCTATTAATGGCTCTTGTACATAACTACCGGGGGACTCTATACCTACCTACTGACTAGGGGTCTATATGCCTACCTACAGAGGTTTTATACAAATCTACATACAGGCGGCTGATATACATATCTACCTGCCTATGCAAAGCCTATGTACCTAGGTCCAGGGACCTATATTCCTACATATGTACAAGGACTATATATACATTGTCACCTACCTACAGGGGGCCTATATAACTACATACTAGGGACCTACATTGCTACTTATTGGTGGGGAGGGGTGGCTATATAACTATCTAACTACTTAATAGGGGACCTAGATACCTACCTATTGGGGGAACCTATAAGGCTACCTAACTAATGGAGGTCTATACACTTACCTAATTGAGGACTATCTATCTAAAAGGGGATTTACCTATCTTTACCTATCTGCCTACCTAGTTTGGGGGTGTACCTTCATACTATACTGGGGGATTTAACTACCTCCTATATGGGTATACAAAACAAGAATAAAATTGGTTCACAAATGGGAGACTTATAGCCATTTGGGGGCACTTTTAGAAGCACAAGGGGATCATTATGGTCATTTGGGGCCCTATAGATGGGGAGTTTGTACAGAGGTCGGAATTGGTAGGGGAGTTCTGAAACTATTAGGAGTCTAAGATTAATGTGTGTTAAATTCTACAGCGAAGAATCGACATCTGGTGAAATAGTCATGGTGGTCTGGACCAGATGGGGAAGAAAACGGAAAGAGAAAAACTCATCATAGAAGAGAAAGACTGATCAGAGAAGATGTCTCCTGTGATTCTCTGGATGCAACTTTACTGTAATCACTTACTTGTGTACAGTGGTATCTGTATTGTGGTAATATATGTCTGCAGAGCTTGTGTACACTGGTATCTACCACTATATAGTAACTGTGGTATGGTGTATAGTATGCTGGTGATAGTGGTTTATATTCAGTAATGACATGGTGTATTATTCAGTCACTGTGTGGTGGTGGTATGTGGTCATGATATTGTGGTTTTATTCAGTCACTATGTGGTGGTGATATGTGGTCATGGTGTGGTAGTATGATTCAGTCACTGTGTGGTGGTGATGTGTGTTCATGGTGTGGCAGTATTATTCAGTTAGTATGTGGTATTGATATGTGGTCATGGTGTGGAGGTATTATTCAGTCACTATGTGGTGGTGATATGTGGTCATGGTGTTGTGGTATTATTCAGTCAGTATGTGGTAGTGATATGTGGTTATGATGTGGCTATATTATTCAGTCACTATGTGGTAGTGATGTGTGGTTATGATGTGGTGGTATTATTCAGTCGCTATGTGGTGGTTATGTATGGTCATGGTGTGGTGGTATTATTCAGTCACTATGTGGTGGTGAAATGTGATCATGATGTGTTTGTATTATTCAGTCACTATGTGGTGGTGATATGTGGTCATGATGTGGTGGTATTATTCAGTCACTATGTGGTGGTGATATGTGGTCATAATGTGTTGGTATTATTCAGTCACTATATGTTGGTGATATGTGTTTGAGATGTTGTGGTATTATTCAGTCACTATGTGGTGGTGATATGTGTTCATGGTGTGGCGGTATTTGGTCTCAGTGGGATTATTGATAATATTAGCTTTGGGATTCTGGTTTTGTGTAGCTGTGTTATATGGTAATTATATGACTATTATTTAGTAGTTTAGTTTTACACATATATTTGTGTTATAGCTTTTTGTATATTCAGGCACTGGCTAATGGTGACGCAATGTGTCACAGTGTGGCACAACAGATTAATTGGGGGGAGATAAATGTCTTCATCCTGCCCTGACTGCAATTTAGCTAAGAAAACAGGCTCGGACTGGCCCATAGGGGAACAGGTGAAAACCCTGGAGGGAAAACTGGAGTTTCTTTTAAACTTCATATAGATCCTCGGGAGAGGCAGAAAGAAATAGGCAAAAAACAAGAGACAGAGTTTAAGAAGCGCGAACAAGAGCTGTAAGGTGTGACCCCAGAATCAACTCCAATGGTGGGACCCAGAGTAAACTTCACTGATGGGCACCAAAAAAAACTATACTGGTGGCCCCAGAATCATCTCCATTGGTGGGCACCAAAATAAACTCCACTGGTGGGCCTCAAGAATCATCTCCACTGGTGTGTACCAGAATCAACTGCACTGGTGGGCTCTAAGGCCTCGTTCACACGGCTTATTCTGCCGCGTATTGGCGCCGTACTGCGCGCCGGATTTGTGCTTCAGTACGGCGCCAATCCGCGGCAGCAATTACGGTAATCCACTGCTCTCATTGAGAACAGTGGAATCCGTCGCTCCTCCCCGCTCGGTGAATCCGCCGCGGGGTGGAGAGAAGTGACATGCACATTATTTACGGCGCGGACGCGCCGTAAAACAATGCATTGTCTATGGGGCCGGGAGCGGCGCCCCGCCGCGCTCTGGCCCGCCCCGTCCCGCCCACTTATTCACGGCGGATTTGTGCGCTCAATACGGCGCACAAATCCGTCGGGAATAAGCCGTGTGAACACGGCCTAAGGGTATGTTAAAAAAAAACTTAGAGATTCTTAGTTCACATGTTTTGATCAAAAAATGTTTAAGCCACCCCAACGGGATCTCAAGGCGGGTGGTCCTACGCTATCTTTACCTCTCTCTAGAGCCAAATTCAGACTTCTCATTGGGTCAACCGACCTCCATAATCCAGAGAGAAAAATAAAAAAAGCACCAACCTTCTAAGCATACTGCACTGATATAACAGCCTGTGGAGTTGGGCAGGATGCAAGAAACCAAAATGGAGGCATCCATTCCTCCCTATCTAAATTAAAAGCAGTATCTGCCAAATGCAACGTATATTTTCTGCAAAAAAAAAACATTCCTGAAAAACACAATGTGAACCTGGGTGCCACTGGCATGGTTGCAGCATATATATATATACACACACACACCATTACCAGTGGCACACCACTGGAAAAAGGGCAATACAATACATGGAAATCCCTAAAGAAGCACCTATGCTGTCTATCATACATGAAAAAAACTTTGAGATTCTTAGTTCACATGTTTTGATCAAAAAAATGCTTAAGCCACCCCCGGCTAAGGGTATGTTCACACGGCTTATTTTCGCACATAATTGCGGGCATATTTCACCGCGTATTGCACTTAATGCGCGCCGCAATTGCGGTAATTCATAACTCTCATAGAGAACTATGGATTATGCGTCGTCCCCCACGCGTACAATACGATCGTATTATACGCGCGGGGAGATAATTGACATGTCAATTGTTAGTGGCGGATACGCGCCGTTAACAATGTATGTCTATGAGGCTAGCGCCTGGCCCCCCCCCCCACCCCCCACCCCGTGCTTTGGAATTACGCGCTGATCAGCATGTGGTTCCTAAACACCCGGCGTATTGCACCGTGTGAACATAGCCTAAGAATTAACTCCACTGGAGCCTCCAAGAATCAGCTCCACTGATGTGTCCCAGTGTCATCTCCACTGGTGGCCCCAGAATCAACTCCACTGCCCTAGGCACCCCAGTCTGACACTGTAAGGGTATGTTCACACCACGTTTTTGGATCCGTGTTGGATCCGAAAAGCGCAGCTGCGTGTTTGGCTGCGTGTTCGGGTGCGCTCCTGCTGCACCCATCATTTTAATTAGGGCTCCTGCTGCGTCTTTCGAACCAAGAACTGACATGTCAATTCTTGGAATGGATCCGAAAGACGCAATGAGATGCAGCGGTGATCACTCGTCTGAATGTTTCATATTAAAAGCAATGTAAAATCACACTGCTATTTGTGAGCTGCGTGTTTGGGTCCGTTTGGGGACTGAGAGACGGATCCAAACATGCAGCTCAAAAACGTATGTAACATGGACCAATAAACGCCGTGTGAACATACCCTAAGAACGACCCTGGTTCAGTGACCACCAAACCTGGTGCCAGGTTCCCTTTAAGTGATGCCTATACTGACATTAAAGGGGTTGTCTCAATGATTCATCTCACCTTAGTCCTGTTTTCTTGGTTTCACTTTGAATTCAGGGGCGCATTTACTGGCTTCTACTAAGCTGCAGTAGAAGCCAGGTCTGTAGCTATAGCAACCAGTGCTGGCAAACCTATTAGGGAGAGACCAACAGGTCTGTAGCTATAGCAACCAGTGCTGACAGCTATCAGGAGAGTGAACAGGTCTGTAGCTATAGCAACCCGTGCTGGCAGCCTATCAGAGATCAAAAAGGTCTGTAAATATTGCAACCAGTTTCTGGCAGCCTCAGGAGAGATTGAAACAGGTTGTAGCTATAGCGACCAGTGTGGCAGCCTATCAGGGAGGATAGAGCAGGTCTGTTTGCTATAGCGACCCGTGTGGCAGCCTATCATGATGGATTTTACAGGTCTTTAGCTATAGCAACCAGTGCTGGCAGCCTATCATGAAAGAAATAACAGGTCTGTAGCTATAGCAACCAGTGCTAGCAGCCTATCAGGAAAGATCAAACAGGTCTGTAGCTATTGCAATCAGTGCTGGCAGCCTATCATGAGAGATTGAACAGGTCTGTAGCTATAGCAACCAATGCTAGCAGCCTATCAGGAGAGATCGAACATGTCTGTAGCTATAGTGACCTTAGGAGCTGATGCAGCCCATACAAGAGGGGATATCTAGGAATAGGTAGGACACTGTTAATGGACACATATTACAAAGTGACTTGTTTTTGTAAGATCTTTAACATAAAACGCATCAATCCTTGTAGTGAGACAACCCCTTTAATGTAAAAGGAGGAACAAACAACATTGCTTCTCCAGTTTTGCTGAAGCTGCACTTGTGTTGGTTTGTAATCACCTAGCACCCCTGACTTGTTCCAGTCCTTTATCTTCCTCTTGCCTTTGTCCTTGACAGCTAAAAATATCTTTGACAGAAGTTAAAGTTAGAAAACATAAAGGATTTTTTGGGGACTGCCATGTTCCAGACTGACCACTGGATGGCGCTGTAACCTTGCAGTAAATGCTTCCATTTCTCGAGTTTTTGTTGCAGAGAACAACATTTAGTTGCCAATTAGCGGCGGCTCCTGTGTTTAATGGGGGGATTTTGTCTGATTTAGAAACTAAACAAGTAACATAAAGGGCATGTTTTGATAAATAGAATCCAGTAACGAGGGAACAATGTAACATTCTGCTCATACACTAATGTTCTGCGCTTCTTATTTGCTGCATCAGATTCCTGCTTAATTAGATCAGAGTTGGCATTTGCAGAGGACATGGAGCGCGCGCCCTCCTTTCCTGCCGTAATGTATATTCAGTCGCTACCTGCTCTTACACTGACAGCAATGTCACATTGGACATGTCAGGCTGCTGATGGGCGCAGTCCGTCACCCTGCTTCTTACTCACTGTCAGTGTCATAATAATTAATGTAATGCACAGAATCCGAAACACCATGCAAATATATACAAAGTCGAGTCACATTATTATGACCGCCAGCTAATATCCAGAGTAACTGCCGTATGCAGAAAAGACAGAGAAGAGACCTATAGTCACATTATTACCAAAAAAGAGTTGAGAACGTCCAGCAAATCCCATAAAATCGAAGATATTTACTGAAAAATAGTACAAATAAAAGCCGACCTCCAAATCCTGAGGCAAGGGTGCTGCGCCCACGCGTTTCAGGCTTAAACTATAGGAATCTTGGAAAATCAATTGTTCTGTTTTTGTTCTGTGCAATTTTTTTCTACTGCACTTGCACCATCGTGATTGGACTGAGCCTGGGGTTGTGCTAAATGCCGTGTACAGTTTTATGGTGTTTGTGCATCATTGGATTGGAGCGTTGTTACTATTTGGATTGCACAATCTTTCATTGCGCATATGTGTGTGTTACTGTTGTTTTGGGAGTTTGTTTTATTGAGACGTACAATGAAAGTTATGTTTTAGATTTACCCTTCACTTTCTATATTTATACTTTATGGTGTTTGGAGCTTGGAAGTATTTTCTGGATGCTAGGAATACTTCTCTCTTTTTTCTTTTGACGCTGATCCAACACAGAAGCAAAATAACCCCTGAAATCCAGGAACTCACAGGACATGTCTTCTCTGATGAGTCGTTCTCTTGAGTCCGTCTTTTTCCCTTTTCTTCTCCATCCGGCCCAGATCTCCGTGATGACTTAACCCGGCCATACTGTGTCCCTGCAGAATATACCACACAAACATCTTTGACTTCTCACTTTTCCAACACTTTCCTACCAATTCCTACCTCCCTGCCCCCCATGAAGTAAGTAGGTAGTAATGTTACCCACCATTAAGTAGGTAGGTATTATAGACCCACTGCTGGTAGGTAAAGTAGCTCACTGTAGGTAGATAGGTATATGTACCCCCTGTAGGTAGATTTATACCCCTATGTAGATAGGTAGATATATATGATTCCTGTAGGTAGGTATATGCAGTCCTCTGTAGGTAGGTATTCAGTCCCTGTATTTACAGCCCTCTGTAGGTAGGTGTACAGCCCCCTGTATATACATACCCCCTGTAGGTAAATATGCAGCCCCCTGTATATACAGCCCGCTGTAGGCAGGTATTCAGCCCCCTGTTTATACAGTACCCCATAGGTAGGTATACAGCCCCCTGTATATACAGCTCCCTGTAGGTAGGTATACAGCCCCCTGTATATACAACCTCCTGTAGGTAGGTGTACAACCCCCTATATATACAGCCCCATGTGGGTAGGTATACAGCCCCCTGTATATACAGCCTCATGTGGGTAGGTATACAGCCCCCTTTATATACAGCCCCCGTAGGTAGGTATATAGTGACTTATTTATACAACCTCTTGTAGGTAGGTATAAAGCCCCCTGTATATACAGCCTCATGTGGGTAGGTATACAGCCCCCTGTATATACAGCCCCCTGTAGGTAGGTATACAGCCCCCTACATATACAACCTCCTGTAGGTAGGTATACAGCCACCTGTATAAACAGCCCTCTGTAGGTAGGTATATAGACCCCTGTATATACAGCTCCCTGTACGTAGGTATACAGCCCCCTATAGGTAGGTATACAGCCCCCTGTATACACAGCCCCCTGTGGGTAGGTATACAGCCCCCTGTATACACAGCCTCATGTGGGTAGGTATACAGCCCCCTATATATACAGCCCCCTGTAGGTAGGTATACAGCCCCATACATATACAACCCTGTAGGTAGGTATACAGTCCCCTATATCTACAGTCTCATGTGGGTAGGTATACAGCCCCCTGCATCTACAGCCCTCTGTAGGTAGATATACAGCTAGATATGGTCCCTCTGATTTGGAGAAAAAAAAACCACTACTCACCTCTCCGCGCTGCCCCCGCCGAGGAGCTGACTCCGGGAGCTAGTTTCTGGTGTGAGTGGTGTGACGTCATGACGACGTCTACGCCAGGACTTTGCTTCCAGCATCTCCGAGGCGGGAAGCCTACGGGCTTGGATTTTTCTTGGGCCTGGTTGTCTGAAGATACAAATGTACAGCATGATTGGTCAACTTTGATTATTTGCCACTTGACACAAACTCCACTGTGTGATCTTTTTTTCGTCTGTGCCCCTAATCTCCCCCCAGTTTTGTCTGGCGTGGTGCTTGCAGGAATTCTTGTACACATGATCTGATGGGCAATTCATCGTCCATTTTCTGTATGAATGCATTTCGTGTATGGGGGGGGGGGGGGGGGTTCAGACGTATCATAGTGGCCTTTACTAAACAGAGCTGGGCTTTTGTATGTGTCATCAATTTTGGAGAAGAAAACCTGAGCTGAGATTGGTTGTTATGGGCAACATGGGCAGTTTTAGTCATAGGCGTAACTTAAAGCTCCGGGGCCCCAGTGCAAAATCCATAAAATTGCTCCCACCTACCATGTGCCATTTATAATAGTGGTATCTCCTTATGCGATAGAGGGGCCTTTGGGCCCCCTAAGGCTCCAGGGCCCGGTAGCGACCACTACATTTGCACCCCCTATAGCTACGCCCCTGGTTTTAGTACAATACAATATAGAACTATGTGGTTGAAGACATAATGCATAGACACGCTGTGTCAATGACAGCAGGAGACGCTCTTGTAGAGCTGGGAATCTCCTCAATGGCATCCCCATATGGCACCTATGACGTCAGTGTTTCATCCTGGGACAAAGCCTTTAAAAGTCTCGGGTCTAATGTTGTCATCCTTCATCTATATTATAAGGGTCATCAATAATCGTCATTAACCCCTTAAGCTGAACGCCTGAAAAGTAGTTAATGACCAGAACATTTTTTTAGTTTTTGCCTCCTTGCGTTTCAACAGTTGTAACTTTTTTATTTTTTTAATGACGCAGCTGTATGAGGCCTCGTTTTATTCGAGACCAGTTGTACTTTATGGGGGAATAGTTTAAGTTCACTTATAAATAATTGCAGAATTTTTTTTTATTTAGTTTTTCTTTTTTTACATTTTTTTTACACCATTCACATTTCACACTTAATAACTTGTTATATTAATTCTACAGGTTATTACGGTCGTGTGGATACCTAATATGTGTAGGTTTTCTTTGTGTGTAATATATGCACAATTTTTTTTTTAAATATTTTTTATTTTATTATTTCTTTTTTTATTCATTTTTTTTACACTGTTTTTGTTTTTTACTTTTTTTTTTTTTTAAATCCCATGAAGGGAGAACTGTGTTTACATTTTTTTCCCCACTTAGTAATGTATTAGCATATTCATATATGCTAATACATTATAAGTCAGGCAGTGATCAGGACAGCTCACAGTCTGCCCTTTCACTGGCTTCTTACACAGACAGTCCTGGGGCTACTCTAGGCCCCCGGGGCTGACTGTGCAGCCGCCCCCGGGCTCTGTTGGGGCCCCGGGCGTCCGACCCCCGACAGAGGGGGAAAACCTTTGTTTTCGCGCGGTGACAAAACTCGCAATCAAAGGGTTTTTAAAGCACGGGTTGCGAGGGGTTCCCCCGCTTCCCGTTTATCGCAGGAGATGTCTGGGATGGGGGTTGTTTCACCCCATCTGAGTGCTGCGGTGCCGGGGAGCCCAAAACCCTTAATGTCTGCAGCGACGTCTAAAGTCAGCGGGCAGTCGTTAAGGAGTTAATAAGGGTTATTTCAATGTCCTAAATTTTAGGCTATGAGATGAGGAATGAACCGACCACAAAAGATGCAGAGGTAGCCACACGTGCGGTATTCACTTCCAACTCTGAATATAGTCGAACACACTTGCTTGGCTGTATAAGGAGCTCCCATAGAAGAGAACAGAGACAGTTGCACGGCCCCCCTCCCATACAATGCCCTGCTTTTTTTTCCCATCATTTAAACCCGGAATGAGGAATGTTTTAAACCCTGTAAATAACTATTAAAAATATTTTACTTCTCTGTGCCATGAGACTGTCTCTGTAACCCTACCCCAAATAGGTTTTTTCCCTAAAGGGTTCATCGGAATGCCCCTGTTGGTTCATTCTTGCACAATGTTCATCAGAGCTTTACAACGGATATTTCCCCAAAGAGAGATCTGGTATCCTTTTGAGGAATCCCAAGCGGCAGCGGGTCAATGGAGAAAAAAAATACTTTCGATTGTAGAATGATAGTAGTAATAAAATAAAAGGATAACAGCCTGATTTCTTCTTAAAGGGGCTTTTTCATTCCAAAGATTAGCTTAGAACATGTAGGGACAGGTAATTGAAGAATTTTTCCAAAACAATTGTTTTTGATTTTATTTTGGGTCATGAGAAAAAAAATTTTTATCTGTGGGGGTGCCCACGGGTTTCTTGGTTAGGCCAAAATTCTTTGGGGAAAAGACAAAGAGGGGGAGTGACTTTCCCCAAGGTCAGGAGGCTCAATCTGGGTGATTTTTTAAACCCCAAACGATTAGTTTTTGTTTACAGTAAGCTTTTGTTTCACTTTCAAGCATTGGGGCTTTGATTATAAAGAAAAAATCCCTGCAATGCTCTTTGTAATATCTAGTAGTTACAGAGAAGCTAAATATGCTAATCACTGCTATAGAACCACCCACAGCCTGGCAAAACAGAGGATGAAAAGCTACCAGTGACTCAGAGAAAAAACATGGTGACAAAGCCTTTAAGGAAAAACGGGGCGCGTTTTCAAAAATTTTTTTTTAAAAAAAAATGGAAATTTTTATGTTTATTAGGTTTAAAATTAAGGAAAACCCAGGAAGTTAAGTTACATTATTAGCTTTTTCTTTCAGCTCGTCGTGTTTGTGGGATTCTCGCCCTAATTTAAGTCCTTTTTTGTACCGTCTTGTTATGTATATGTTCCCGGTCATGACAATTTCCACTTCTTCTCTTCTTGCCCCTCCCATTTATACATCCCCTGTTTATTGTATATTCTGAGGAATAGGTGCGCCAAACAGTTTTTAACTTTGCGTGGAGTCGTGTGGTTGACTTTTAACATTGACTTATAAAGTCAATATTGTAAAATATCAGAACATATCATATTTAACACTCATACATAGGGTCTCTGGAGTAATGCAGCTCTCTGCGCTATTTATCCAGCAAACCTGAGAGGATTCCAGCCAAACAGTGGCCAAAATCACCAGCCTCTTGGCCTTGTTTTGGGAATGAGGTTTTGGAACATGTGGAAAAAAACTTCCCTTAACTTTTCCCGTTCCTTTATGTTGTAATGATCAAGACAGGGGCACAGGAATATAAAAAGAGAAATGTGTTTCTGGGCTATGTTACAAGCACGGATTTCAAAGTTTTTTTTTAGCGGATTCTGTATTTTGAACCCCGAAAAACCCCGTACCCCGCTTGAGATCAAAAGAAAAAATGGTAATTAACAATATGGAATATACAATATAGAATATGTTGCAAAAAAAAGGCGGTGTGGCATGGGTCCCCGGATCTGAAAAAAGCGTGGATTTTGGACGGGACTTCACTTTGCTGTTTTAACATAGTAACCAGGAGACACCCAGGCTGCTGGAGCTATGTATACAAAATGGTAAAAGACCATTTGGAAAATCGGCTTTAATCTTAGATACACTGGAACAATAAAAGAATTGGTTGCAAAAGTTTTCATACCCATGCAAAATTATACATCCCTAAAATCACAGGGGGGCAAGCAGAACCCTAAGCAACAGGCAGAACAGGGTTTTTTCCCATTTATAGTAGAGGACCAGGCAGCCATAAAAAATAGGAAACATGTTGCACCGGGGGGGGGGGGGGGGGGGTTGGGGGCCTTTGAGCCCCCAGTGGAGTTCTCCCTTTAAACCCCACCATTGTAGCTCTAGATTTTGATTCTTGGGTCCACCTACAGAACTATCCCTTTTACATCTTCCCTGTCTTTCTCTCTGTAAAGCAGCCCCACGCCTGTCTAGCCTAGGGTCCCACCATGCCTCAGACCCCAAAGGGGGTTTTCCCCCAATGTCCCCTGTGGAAATTTAGACGGGGAGAAAATCAGGGGAACTGTAGCCCTTTCCTTTGGGCCCTTCCCCCACAGAAAGTTTGGGCCAAAAAAAGGGGGTGCTGCAGAGTGGAAAAATAGGAGAAAAAAAAAAATATTGACTTGTAAGCTGTGGTGGCCTCATCTGAGAATAAACACATATGTGTACTTTTTATTATTGTAAATAAAATAGGCAGTTTAGAGGCTAAGAAGTCTGACTATACACAATTTAGACTGAAGATAATATTTGCAGCAAATAATACAAATGCATATTTCGAAATCGCAAAGAGTAAAAACAAAATAAATGAACAGAATATAAAAATTCTACATTTTTACGAGAATTATGAAGGGGCAGTATTAAACAAAAGTAATAACTGTTGAAGTATTTCCAATCATTTCCTCCTGACAAAGGTTGTGTGGAGACTGCTGAGCATGATGCGGTTACTCTATTCTTCATGGGTGGTTTTGTAACAGCAAATCTCTGTTTGCCATGAAATGTTTTGGCTACAGTACATCTAGTGCCCCCCTAATGGAGCTTGCTAATATCTCAGCTTCATCAACAGAGGTTACTAACATCACAGCTATAGCTCTGCTATACAGGACTTACAATATTATAAAAATTAGCGACTAAAATATACTCTAAAACCGTACAAGATCATCATTGGATCGGAAACAAGATTTTTTTATTTCTCCTTTAGTCATGCTTGCCCTTGTTTAAAATTGAATTCTTTTTAAAAGGGGTTGTGTTCATAATTTAACATGGAAATGCTGCTCTGTTCAATGTCTATGGGGCGGTGGAATACGGGTACAGCTTATGGACCCGTAGCAACAATTCACTGCCCCGAACCCTATGTTATGGGGCCCCCAAGCAGACTGATGTCACTGCCCTTGCTAACCCTACTTGTGTAGGGGCCCCAGACAGAGGGGTACGCCTCTCAACCCTATGGTATGGGGCCCCCAGCAACAGATGTCACGCACTCTGTAACCCACTGTGTATGGGGCCCCGAAGCAACGATGTCACTGCACCTCGAACCTATGTTTTGGGGGCCCCCCGAGACGAAAAATTCACTGCAGCTTGCAAACCCCACTGTGTAGGGGCCCTGGAGGACGGAGTCACTCACCTTACAACCCTAGGATGGACCCCTGGACAACATCACTGCACCTTCAACCCTACTGTGTATGGGGCCCGGAGCGAAGATGTCCGCCCTCTGCTAACCCATGTGTATGGGCCCCGAACAGACTTGTCACTGCACCTTCTAACCCTACTTGATGGGGCCCAGACAGACGAGCACTGCAGCTTGCTCCCCAATGTGTAAGGGGCCCTTGGACAAGGAATGTCACTAAAACCTACTAACCCTACTGTATATGGGGGGATGAGGATGTCACTGCCCTCTGCAACCCCTTCTGTTAGGGGCCCCCCCAGAGAGACGGATTGACCACCTTGCTAACCCTATGGTAGGGGCTCCAGGCAGACGGGTCACTGCACCCGCTAACCCTACGTTTTTGGGGTCGGAAGAAGACAGTGTCACTGCCCCTTGCAAACCCTACGTGTAGGGGGCCCGGGAGCAGCGGATTCACTGCACCTTGCAAAGCCTATGTGTATGGGCCCTGGACAGATGAGGTCACTCCCCCTTGCAAACCCTATGTGATGGGGCCCCCTGGGCAACGATGCCTGCACCTCTGGAAACCCCTACTGTGTAGGGGGCCCTGGGCAGACGATTCCTGCCCCTCTGCAAACCCTACTGTTTTTGGGGCCCCTGGGCGCGGAGTACTGCACCTCTGCTAACCCTCTGTGTAGGGGGCCCAAGCGCAGTGCCGCATTTGTAACCCTACTTTATAGAGCCCGGAGCGAAGGGTGTAAATGCACCCTGAAAACCCACGTGAGGGACCGGAGCAGACGGATGTCACGCACCTTGCTAACCCTACTGTGTAGGGGGCCCCCTGGACAATGATGTCATGACCTCTGCAAACCCCACGTGTAGGGGCCGGGAGAAACGGATGTCATGAACCTCTGCTAACCCTACTGTGTAGGGGCTCCAGGCAGACAGTAAAAGCCCCTGCTAACCCACGGTAGGGACCTCGGAGAAATGGTGTCATGCACCTCTGCTAACCCTATGTGTATGATGCCCCGGGAGCAGACAGAGTCACTGCACCCTGCAAACCCCCACTGGAGGGGCCCTGGGTAGAGGGATGTCCTGCACCCTGAACCCATACTGTTAGGGCCCGGAGTAACGGATGTCACTGCCCCTCTGAAACCCACTGTGTAGAGGCCCGGGAGTAGAGGATGTCACGCCCTCTGCAAACCCTACGGTAGGGGCCCAGCAGACGGATGTCACTGCACCTTGCAACCCCTACGGGTTAGGGGGCCCCCGGGAGTAACGGATGTCATCACCTTGCAAACCCCATGTGTAACCCCTGGAGTAGAAGTCACGCACCTCTACTAACCCCAAAGGATGGGCCCTGGAGTAACGGATGTATGCACCTTGCTAACCTTACTGTGATGGGCCCCCCGGAGCAGACGGATTCACTGACCTTGTAACCCTTTAGTGTAGGGCCCTGGAGCAGAGGGATGTCACTTTTAACTGTGCAAACCCCCTTGGTATGGGGCCCTGGACGACAGATTTCACGCATCTTGCTACCCTACTGTGTATGGGGCCCCGGGCAGACGGATGTCATGCACCTCGAAATATGTGATGGGCCCCGGGCGAGGATGTCACTGCCCCTTGCAACCCTACTTGTATGAGGCCCCAGACAGAGGTTCACTGCCCCCTGCAAACCCTACGGGGTTTGGGGCCTGGACAAGGGTTGTCAGCCCCTCTGCTAACCCTATGTTAGGGGGCCACGGAGCAAAAGAATGTCACTGCACCCGCTAACCTACTGTATTGGGCCCCCGGCAGAGGTTTCACTGCACCTCTGCTAACCCAAACTGGTATGGGCCCCGGGTAGAGGATGTCCGCACCTCGCAAACCCTACGTGTAAGGCCCCCCAGAGAGACGGAGTCACGCACCTCTGCTAACCCTACTGTGATGGGGCCCGGGAGCAGCAGATTCATGCACCTCTGCTAACCCACGTGAAGGGCCCCCCCGGACAGACAATTTCACTGCAGCTCTGCTAACCCACTGTTTTGGGGGCCCCGAAAGAAGATGTCACGAACCCCCTTTTAAACCCCGTGTTGGGGCCCAAGCAGACAGATGTCACTGCACCTCTGTAACCCTTCTGTTTTGGGGCCCCCGAGACAGACAGATGTCACTGCACCTCTTTAACCCTATGTATGGGGCCAAGCAGACAGATGTCATGCCCCTTGCTAACCCACGTTAGGGGCCGGGAGCAACGGAAGTCACGACTCTCTAACCCTAATGTGTAGGGGGCCCTGGGCAGAGGAGCACTCCCTATGTTAAACCCCTACTGTAAGGGGGCCCCGGAGCAGAGATTCAGCACCTTCAAACCCCTACTTGTAGGGGGCCCGGGAGCGACAGATTCACTGCCCTCGCTAACCTACTTGTAGATCCCCAAGCAGACAGATGTCACTGCACCTCGAACCCCTATTGTATGGGGCCCCGAGCAGACAAGTCACTGCACCTATCTAACCCTACGTTATAGACCCCCGGAGCAGCGGATGTCACTGCACCTCTGCAACCCTACGTGTATGGGCCCCGGGAGCAGACGATTCACTGCCCCTCTGAAAACCCTATTTGTAGGGGGCCCGGAGCAGGGGAAATTCACTGCCCCTTTTCAACCCACTGTGTATGGGGCCCTGGGCAGACTGAGCAGCCCTCGCTAATCCTATGTGTATGGGCCCTGTCATCGACCGTGGGTCCAGATATGGCCCCTACCAGGACCTTGAGTCACTCCTAACAATGATGGTTACTCTGGATATAATAATGTGACCTTATACAGTGCTAGTGGCCCATCGTGTAACTCCATGTGGTTTTGCATTGTCTGCTTTCTTCCACCCATTTGTACCACCTTTTTTTTGAGGTCCATCCACAGCTCGGGGTCCATGTTTGCGAGGCTGCAGAGTTTTGGCCTGGTTTTATACAAATAAAGGCTGCATTCCCATGGGACAGATACGGTGTTGGGGTTGGTGTGTGTGGTGTGTTGTGTGGTGTGTGTTGTGTGGTGTTGTGTGTGTGTGGTGTGTGTGTGTGGTGTGGTGTTGTGTGTGTGCGGGGGGTGGTGCGTGCGTGGTGCGTGCGTGGGATGCAGAAAATCCAGTGAAAGAGAAAAGTAATGGCTTTTAACAAATCTCACCCACACATGCCAAATCCATTGTATTTTTTAAAATTCTGAAAGTAAATTTTTGTGGTAAAATGCTGCATTTTTTTAAAAAAAAAATTATCTATGACTTTCATTAGAGAGTCAAAATCTAGAATAAATCCTCATTGTGGTGAACTTGGTTGTCCCTTCAATGGGAATTTTACATTTGGAGAAATAAAGAAGATACTTGACCTTATCTATGAGTTGAAGCCGGTTTTTATCTTTGGTTTGTGGTCTCTTATACAGAGCTGTGGTTTCGCTCCTGGCCGCGCTTCCTCTGGAGCTGCTCAAACAGGATTTCTAGGAGAGCCGGCCACTCTGTGAGTGCTTCATCTCAAGGACCATCCTGGAAACCTCTTGGTCAGTCGCTTGGCAATACTTGGAACTCCCCGTGATTTCAATGGGAGAATCCTGACCACCTCTCTGTTCAAAACAGAGAGGTTTTGGGGTTCCTTCTCAAGATAGGTCCGAGTCCCAATGGTGCGAATTGCACGTATCAGAAATTAATATCATATCTCAGCAATAGTGTTGAGCAAACAGTAAAAAGTTCTATTTCGATTAGAACCTCGAATTCTTTTGAGTTTGGTTCAAAGTTTTACTCGAACTCGAACTTCGAACCCCATTAAAGTCAAGGCGAGAAGATGTTCTGGTTAATTTTTATACCTATACAGGTGAGGAGAAGCTGGAATTACCATCCATAACAGTAAACTGGAGACGTGGAACAACTTAGTGAAGAATATTTGGCTCTAAGAGTCACAGGAAAAAAAAATCCAAGTATATGAGAGTTAGGCGTTATGTGAGCCTGCAAATGTCGCCAAATAACAGCTTCTGGGTGCGGAAAAGGTGAACATCTCTCCTTATGGAGAGCACCAGTTAAGGAGAGATGTTCCCCTTCTCTCAGCCACTCATTGCCTCCCACGCAGTCAAGCCAGTATCGCTCTGCTCTACACTGATGAGGGGCAAAACCCCGAAACGGTCGTATGTAGATGAGCGATATTGGCTTGACTATTTAAACAATGGACACATAGGGCCACATGTATGAAAACTGTTTAGGTCTAAAACTCACTTTTTTGCCCATAGTAACCTATGGGCAAACAAGTGAGATTTAGACTAAACAGTTTTCATACATGTGGTCCAATGACTTATCATTATTATTTATTTTAGAGCAGCAGTAATTCCAGGGCGCTGTACAAGCCGAGGGTCTGAGGTACATAATAGAAGACAAGTATAATATAAGACAAATACAATAACACTAAGGGCCACATGTATGAAAACTGTTTAGGTCTAAAACTCACTTTGTTTCTATGGGCAAAAAAGTGAGTTTTACTCCTAAACAGTTTTCATACATGTGGCCCTAAGTAACACACTGATACTGAAGGAGAGAGGACCCTGCCAGCCAGAGCTTACAATCTACAATGGAGTAGGGGGAGACAAAAGGTGAAGGGCAGAGGTTTGGGTATGATGGGGTAACGGCAGCAGGGTTATTGTAGGGGACATTCCCTTCGTCTGGAGAAGAAAGGATTCAATCTCCAGAGGAGAAAAGCCTTTTTTACTATGAGAATTGTAAATCTGTGGAATAGCCGTCTGAGGAGCTGGACACAGCAGGAACAGGTGAGGGTTTCAAGAAAGGCTTAGATAACTACCTGAAACACGTATGTAGCCGTATAAAATTCTAGTTCCAGTCTGATGGTAACTCTGGGATCAGAAATTAAATCTTCCTTACAGCAGGTGGGTTCTTACGTTATGTTTTTCAAAGCTTTCATTAGTAGGGGAAGCTAGGCTTAAAAAAACCCTCCCTTCACCCACATATTTCCCCTCCTTTGGTTGAACTTGATGGACATATGTCTTTTTTCAACCGTACTAACTGTGTTACTATGTAACTAGGTTATAGGCTCCTGAAGAGATGGGTTTTTATGTTGCAGGTGGGGCAGAGTCTGATGTGTTGGGGCAGTGAGTTCCAGAGTGTGGGGGAAGCACGGGAGAAGTCTGATGTATAGGGGCAGTGAGTTCCAGAGTATGGGGGAAGCACGAGAGAAGTCTGATGTATTGGGGCATTGAGTTCCAGAGAATGGGGGAAGCACGGGAGAAGTCTGATGTATTGGGGCACGGAGTTCCAGAGTATGGGGGAAGCACGGGAGAAGTCTTGGAGACGGTTGTGTGAGGAGCTGATAAGAGGAGAGCAGAAAAGAAGGTCCTGTGAGGAGCGGAGATTGTGAGAGGGGAGGTATCTGGAGATTAAGGCAGAGATTTAAGGTGGGGAAAGGTTATGCAGAGCCTTGTAGGTCATTGTTAGCAGCTTGAGGTGAATTCTTTGGGTAATGGGTAGCCAGCGGAGGGATTGGCAGAGGGAAGAGGCAGAGAAGTATTGAGGAGAGAGGTGGATAAGACGGGCAGCAGAGTTGGATTAAATGAGAGTAACAATACTAGATGATAGGTAACAGGAAAGAGTGTTGCAGTAATCCAGGTGTGAGATGATGAGGCATAAACAAGCAATTTTGTGAAGTCAAAGTCAAGAAAGGAGCAGATTCTGGAAGTATTTTTCAGGTAGAGGAGGCAGGAGGTGGTCAGGGCTTGGATGTGTGGTTTGAAGGACAGGGCAGAGTCAAGGTTTTTCCCGGGGCAGAGGACTTTCCTGAAACCTAACAGACCCCATTGTAGCCTGGATCAATTTCCCAGTTCCCGAATTTAGTCCCTATAAGGCCTCGTTCACACGGCTTATTCTGCCGCGGGTTGGCGCCGTACTGCACGCCGGATTTGCGCTTCAGTACGGCGCCAATCCGCGGCAGCACATACGGTAATCCACAGTTCTCATAGAGAACCGTGGATTCCGGCGCTCCACCCCGCGCGGCGAATCTGCCGCGGGGGGAGAAAGTGACATGCACATTATTTACGGCGCGGACGCGCCGTAAACAATGCATTGTCTATGGGGCCGGGAGCGGCGCCCCCGCCGCGCTACGGCCCCGCCCCCGTCCCGCCCCTTATTCATGGCGGATTTGTGAGCTCAATACGGCTCACAAATCCATCGGGAATAAGCCGTGTGAACACGGCCTAATCTGTAATATTATATTTTTCAAGAAAGGAATCCAGGCCCTTCTTGAACCAGTTCACTGAATCCCCCATCACAAAGAGTTTCATATCCTAGTGGAGATGTCTCCCGTATCCGCTGGGACTACTAAGAATAATCTATAGTATCTGTAGTTCAGGTTGCTTAGACTCTACAGATTGTCTAGACTTGATCCAACTGTAACAGACTCCCAGCTGTGGGAAGAACTAGTCTTCTCTTCTCCTTGGATGTGATCTTTTATGTATTTCAACTACAGATTGCCACATCGCTAGATGTATTTCTTACCGATGTTTCCATGGCTGGAAACTTTCCAAAACTTAGTCCTTACAGCATGTGCTGTGTTTTTTGAGTGCAACAAAAATCCATTCACTCTTATTGTCTTCCTGTAAGTTGCCGCTTTACGGGAATAGATAAAGCGTGGTACTTGCACTGAGTATTGGCACAGTGTGGGTGAAGCCGACATCATTCACATTCACTAAATCGTCAGTATGGTCGCTGAGTTTTGATGTGTAAACATTGGGTTCATTTAATCCCCTTCCTGGATTTGCCTTTTTGGACATTATATTTTGGCCCCAATGTACTGTATAAAAAGGTATATATGTATTGTGTCCAGTGTCGGACTGGGGTGTCTAGGGCCCACAGGTGGAGTTGACTCTAGAGGCCCACCAGTTGAGCTGTTTCTGGGCCCACCGGTGGAGTTTATTTTAGGGGCCCACCCTACAGCTACTGCGAATGACTGTACATGCCTCCTATACTCTGCCTCCTATACTCTGCATCTGGCTTTTGGCCTCTCTTTCTCTGCTTTTTTTTGCCTCTCCTGAGGATGTATATGCGGTTTAAAAACAACTCCAGGTCTACCATGCTCAGGGGCCCGCCGGGGGTTTCCCCTATTCCCCTGTGGGCTAGTCCGAGCCTGATTGTGTAATATGCATAACAATAAAGTTGGGCACCATTGAAAGCTACC
The DNA here is from genome assembly GCA_025379985.1 of Phyllomedusa bahiana. Classification (NCBI taxonomy): domain Eukaryota; kingdom Metazoa; phylum Chordata; class Amphibia; order Anura; family Hylidae; genus Phyllomedusa; species Phyllomedusa bahiana. The sequence continues at coordinate 22,097 of JAODAL010004828.1, read as the reverse complement.
AACGCCTGAGCACCTGTACAGTACATATGCATCACGACAAAAAACAAGTACTAAAAACTGATGTGCGCTAAGAACAAAAAAGTCTAAATAACGAGGACAAAACAATTAAAAAAACTTAAAAATCTCCCAAAAGGATCCATATAAAACATGAAGAAAGATACAACCTTGATAAGGAGTCCTCCCTGTATTCTTGATTATAATTATTCCAATATGATTACACTGTAAAGAATAGACTATATTGAGAAGTGCACTAAGAGCTAAATCATGGGATCCATGGGATAAGTACATCCAAAATTTACCAACACCCTAGCAATAATGTGTAGTATTAGTGTCATGGGGGCTGGCGCGGGTGCCGCGGCTCCCCGCGTCCATGCCCCCGCTGCCCAGTCCCTGGCGCCAGTGCTCTTATCTGTCCACGCTCCTGTGAATGCCGCTCCTGCATGTCCCGGCCGGCGCGCGTGTCCCCATGCTTAGGGCGCGCGCGTGACACGGCTGGATTGGATTTAAATGGCCAGCGCACCATTAATTGGTGATTGACAGCCGCTGGTCCTATTTAAGGAATACACCCCCAGCACTCTCTGCCAGATTGTTGGTGTGCGTACCTTGTCTTTTGAGAGTGTTGGAGTCCGGTTTGATTACCCGTGTACTAGTCCGTTCCGCTACGTTTCCTGACCTTGCCTGTTTGCTGCCTGCCCTGACCTTCTGCCCGTCTCTGACCACGAACCTCTGCCGCCTGCCCTGACCTTCTGCCTGTCCCCGACTACGCCTCTGGATTACAATTTTGTACCACGCCGTACCCCGGCCGCCATCGCAAGCAAGTCACGTCAGGGGTAGCGACCTGGTAGCCTCACGCCGCAGCAAGTCCATCCCGCTTTGCGGCGGGCTCTGGTGAATACCGGGGGCTACATAGACTCCGCTCCCTGGCGTGGCTTAACTATCATCGCTAGCGGTGCTCCAGCGAATCCACCGAACCGTCACAGTACAATCTGGCCATGGATTCTGCCAGGGTACCTCTGCCCGAACTCCGGGACGTCACGACGGCCGTCACCCAGCAGAGTCAGCGTATTGACCAGCTCGCGGCCATGATGCAGAACCTTGCGGCCCGTCTACCTCCGCCTGCGGCTGCTACCGCCTCGCCAGCACCAGTCGCTCCTGCAGCCATGGCACATCCTGCCCCTGCACCGGGACCTTCTCTGCATCTGCCGCTCCCCTCTCACTATGATGGAGACCCCAAGAAGTGCAGAGGCTTCATCAGTCAATGCTCCATCCACATCGAGATGTTGGGGCATCAATTTCCTACTGAGCGGGCTAAGGTGGCTTTCATAATTAGCCTCCTCACAGGCGAAGCTCTGGCCTGGGCCACTCCACTATGGGACCGAGGAGATCCGCTGACGGCTAATCTGCAAGCCTCGTCTAGCTCCTGTTTTTCAACGCCCTCCACTTCCTCCGCCAACGGTTCCTGAGGACGAACCCATGCAGATCGAAAGGGCTCACTTGACCCAGGAGGAACGCTCACAGCGTCGTCTGAGGCAGTTATGTTTCTATTGTGGCGGCTCTGGCCACTTCATTGGGGACTGTCCGGTGCGCCCGGGAAGCTCTCGCACCTAGGGCTCGCAGGAGAGGCATCCCTAGGTGTCAGTGCGGCCTCTCCCCGTCTGACCATTCCTGTACTCAGTGAAATTTCTCCAGACAGCACCTTTCAAGCCACCTCCTTCCTTGACTCAGGGTCCGCTGGTAATATTATCAGCCACGCGCTGGTCTCCAAGTTCCGTCTCCCGCTGACCCCTCTGCAGAAACCCATGTTCGTCTCCTCTGTCAGTGGCGAATGCCTCAAGGATGCTATTCGGTTCTGTACTGCGCCCCTCACCTTGCAGATAGGCGCTCTACACAAGGAGACTCTTAAACTCCTCTTTCTGCCTCGCTCCTTTTCAGAAATCCTCCTGGGCCTTCTTTGGTTACAGGAGCATGCTCCGACCCTAGACTGGAACACAGGCGAGATTGTCCGTTGGGATCCGGCGTGCCATTCACAATGCCTTCCGGTACTCCGTCCTGCTCTACGGCCTGCCTCTGCCAAGCCTATGAAGCCCCTGCCAGGTCTGCCCACTCCATACCAGGATCTAGCCGACGTCTTTTCCGAAAGACAGACTGAAACTCTTCCTCCGCACCGGCCCTTCGACTGTCCTATTGACCTGCAACACGGTACTACTCCTCCCCGAGGCAGAGTCTACCCACTTTCTGTCCCGGAAACCAAGGCGATGTCGGAGTACATTCAGGAGAATCTCCGTAAGGGCTTTATACGCAAGTCTTCCTCGCCTGCGGGGGGCCGGATTCTTCTTTGTCGAAAAGAAAGATGGATCTCTCCGGCCCTGTATCGACTATCGTGGCTTAAATCAAATCACCATAAAAAATCGATACCCCCTTACTTTGATCTCGGAACTGTTTGCTCGCCTACGTGGCGCAAAAATGTTTTCCAAATTGGATCTACGCGGTGCTCACAACCTGATTCGTATCCGGGAAGGCGACGAATCGAAGACGCCCTTAAATACCCGTGACGGCCACTTCGAATATCTCGTCATGCCATTCGGCCTCTGCAACGCTCCGGCTGTGTTCCAAAACTTCGTCAATGAGATCTTCCGCGACCTGCTCTATGTCTGCGTCATAGTCTATCTGGACGACGTCTTAATCTTCTCTCCAGATCTAGAGACTCACCGCCACCATGTCCGCCAGGTGCAGATACGTCTCCTTACCCACCAGCTCTATGCCAAACTGGAGAAACGCCTGTTTGAACGCACCTCATTGCCCTTCTTAGGGTACATCGTTTCGGATCAAGGTCTCCAGATGAACCCCTCCAAGCTTTCAGCGGTCCTGCAGTGGCCCCGACCGGTGGGCCTCCGCTCCATCCAGTGCTTTTTGGGGTTCGCAAACTATTGCCGGCAGTTCATCCCGCAATTCTCCACATTGGTGGCTCCACTGGCAGCCCTCACCAAGAAGAATGCGAACCCCAAGTCCTGGCCTCCCGAGGCCCAAGAAGCCTTTAATCATCTTAAAGCAGCATTCGCTTCAGCTCCTGTTCTGTCTCGCCCGGACCCACAGCGCCCATTTGTCTTAGAAGTACACGCCTCCTCAGTAGGTGCCGGCGCCGTCCTTCTGCAAAAGTCCTCCTCAGGGAGATTGCGGACCTGTGGGTTCTTCTCCAAGACCTTCACTCCTGCCGAACGTAATTACACTATCGGTGATCGGGAACTACTAGCCATAAAGTTAGCCCTAGAAGAATGGCGACACTTGCTGTAGGGGGCTCGCCATCCCATTGAGATCTTCACCGATCACAAAAATCTTCTGTATCTCCAGTCTGCTCAACGGCAAGCCCGGTGGTCGCTCTTCTTCGCCCGCTTTAACTTCCTCCTTCACTTTCGGCCAGCCGAAAGGAACGTCAGGGCGGACGACCTCTCGAGATCCTCGAACACTGTGGGCCTAGAGCCGCCTCTGCAGCACATAATTCCTCCTGAACGCCTCCTCACGGCAGCTCCCGTGGATCTTCAACATCTGCCTCCTGGGAAGAACTACGTACGTCCTGCCTTGCGGCCTCGTATCCTGAAGTGGGGACATGCCTCTCGAACAGCTGGTCACCCTGGAATCCATAAATCTCTGCAGCTAATCTCTCGATATTATTGGTGGCCCACTCTCGCTCGAGATCTTAGAGACTTTTTCCTGGCCTGTACCTCTTGTGCCCGTAATAAAGTGCCTCGTCTCAGACCCTCGGGTCTGCTTCAGCCTCTCCCGGTGCCAGAAAGACCTTGGTCCCATATAGCCATGGATTTTGTTACTGACCTCCCGGCCTCCTCTGGAAACACTGTCATCTGGGTGGTGGCCGATAGATAGAAAATGGCCCACGTTGTTCCACTGCCCGGGTTACCCTCTGCTCCACAGCTGGCCCAGCACTTTTTCCACCACATTTTTCGGTTGCACGGCCTTCCGTTGCATATCGTCTCGGATAGGGAGGTCCAGTTTGTGTCGAGATTCTGGCGGGCTCTATGTGGGCAGATGCAGATTCAGCTTGACTTCTCGTCTGCATACCACCCTCAGACGAACGGGCAGGTAGAGAGGGTTAACCAAGTGTTAGGTACCTACCTACGACATTTTGTATCCGCCCGTCAGGATAACTGGTCTGACCTCCTCCCCTGGGCAGAATTCTCTTATAATTCTCTTGACTGCAAATCCGCTGGGGCCTCTCCCTTTTTTGTGGTGTTTGGGCTACATCCCCGCCCGCCCCTCCCTCTGGCTACTTCGTGTCATGTCCCTGCCGTGGATGCCCAGGTGAGTGACATCAAGGCACTCTGGCAAGTCACACAACAGGCCCTTCTATGGGCTTCTGCTCGCACCAAAATCCAGGCCGACAGGTACCGTAGACCTCCGCCCCTATTTAAGCCAGGTGATAGAGTTTGGTTGTCCGCCAAATACATCCGCTTCAAGGTGCCCAGTTATAAGTTAGGCCCTAAGTATCTGGGCCCTTTTGCTGTACTTCGGCAACTTAACCCGGTGTCCTACAAGCTCCGCTTGCCTCCTACTCTGCGTATCCCGAACGCCTTCCATGTTTCGCTCCTCAAACCTGTGGTGCTGAATCGCTTCTCCCATAGATCTGTCTCGCCTTCTCCTGTGGCCAGCTCTGATAACATCTTTGAGGTCTAGGAGGTGCTGGTAGAGAAGGCAGTGAGGGGGAAGCGGTTCTTTCTTTTTGACTGGAAGGGGATCAGGCTGGAGGAGCGTTCGTGGGAACCTGAGGGCAACCTGTCACCTGAACTCCTCTCCAAGTTCCGTAAAAAGAGGGGGAGACCTAAGGGGGGAGTACTGTCATGGGGGCTGGCGCGGGTGCCGCGGTGCCCCGTGGCCGCCCCCCTGCCCGCAGGGGGTCCGGCGCGGGTGCCGCGGCTCCCCGGGTCCATGCCCCCGCTGCCCAGTCCCTGGCGCCAGTTCTCTTACCTGTCCACACTCCTGTGAACGCCGCTCCTGCATGTCCCGGCCGGCGCGCGTGTCCCCAATGCTTAGGGCGCGCGCACGACGGCTGGACTGGATTTAAAGGGCCAGCGCACCATTAATTGGTGATTGACAGCCGCTGGTCCTATTTAAGGAATACACCCCCAGCACTCTCTGCCAGATTGTTGGTGTGCGTACCTTGTCTTTTGAGAGTGTTGGAGTCCGTTTTGATTACCCGTGTACCAGTCCGTTCCGCTACGTTTCCTGACCTTGCCTGTTCGCCGTCTGCCCTGACCGTCTGCCCGTCTCTGACCACGAACCTCTGCCGCCCGTCCTGACCTCCTGCCTGTCCCCAACTACACCTCTGGATTACGATTTTGTACCACGCAGTACCCCGGCCGCCCTTGCAAGCAAGTCACGTCAGTGGTAGCGACCTGGTAGCCTCACGCCGCAGCAAGTCCATCCCGCTTTGCGGCGGGCTCTGGTGAAAACCGGGGGCTACTTAGACTCCGCTCCCTGGCGTGGCTTAACTATCATCGCTTGCGGTGGTCCAGCGAATCCACCGAACCCTCACAATTAGACTATTTACCGAGCGCCCGTAGACTACAAATGTCCAGGCGGTGTCTAATTGTGCAGCTGTGGGAGGCAGAGTCAGCTGTCAGCGATAGCCGGTGAGAAGGCAGGGATGGATTATTACCGTACCTGCCTTCCAGATTGCTGAATATAAAATAAGCACTGTATATGCACCATAACACTTAACACCATAACTTGTTAGTTAAAGGGGTTTTGCCACAAAGGCATTTCATTCCTGGTTTGTCCAGCTTAAGTTTTCAGTGAGTTCAAAAGGGGACGTCTTGATTTGTTTGAACTGCATATCATGTGACCCAGCAGGCTTGACATCACCATGCCTTACCCCACAGTGTGCTCACTCTATTTAAACAAAGGTATATTTTTGTACAAAGCTTTAAGTAGCTACAATATAGCTGAGTGGTTAGCACTTCTGCCTTTCAGTATATGGGTCCTATGTTCAAATCCCTGTAGGAACCAGGCATATGTTTTTTTTTTGGTCTTAATGCACATACCTGATTGATGTTTCTTTTTTCCTTTTATTTATTTACACTGTTTAACTTATTACTAAGGAGTTCAGAGGATGGGAGTAGAATGACAGCACCTGGGGTTGAACACTTGCTCAGCAGTGAGTGTGTGTGATTACTAAGGAGTACAGAAGTAGAATGACAGCACCTGGGGTTGAACACTTGCTCAGCAGTGAGTGTGTGTGATTACTAAGGAGTACAGAAGTAGAATGACAGCACCTGGGGTTGTACACTCACTCCGCAGTGAGTGTGTGTGATTACTAAGACAGAAGCAAGAAGAGAAAAGGTGGACCCGGCGCTCATAGCTGAAGAAAAACTCGGATGAAGCAACAAAGTGATGTTTAAAATAAAAGTATTTTATTTTTAAAAGATGTAAAGGAGTGTTAACCTTCACACTATTAAAAACAAATAAAAAAAGAACACTTCACTTGACGCGTTTCACGCCGTACACCGGCGCTTCCTCAGAAATACTTTAGTGTTACAATAAAAACCGGGAAAGGCATACACATTTAAAAGGACAAGTCTGTTTCTATTGGTCACGGAGTACATCAATCATAGTAAAGGTGTATAAAAGACTTAAAAGACTACAGAGCTAAGGCAGCCAATAGGACACAAGGCGGGTACTTTAAAAGACAGTAATGATAATAAATGGGAAAACTGATTGGTCGCCGATTAGGCGGGAAATATGTTTGGGCCAATCAGAGTCCAGTAAACGACAAATAATACAATATGTGTAAAATCTAAATCTAAGCATAACAGGGAACATTATAAAAGTGCGACTGGAACTAGGTACTATAGAATCTTGGGGCAGGGTAGTTGATCCACTTGTAGTAGGCTTATATAGGTAGTAGGCTTATATAGGTCAAATCGAAAATAGGCGTGGCAAGAACAGCCAATGAGCGCCAGGGCTACAAATAACATTGTAGTGTATGGGTAAGTATATGGGCGGCGCATGGGAAATGGAAAATACTATATAGAGAGATGTAGGACTAAGAGCTCGGCCTGTGATTGGCCAGCGGGATGAAAGGTGCGTCAGAGAGAGCCAATAAGAAGGCACTAATATATTGGGAAATATAAAACAAGTAAGGGAGTGCGTTAGAAAATTTGCGCCCTTAAAGTAATGCTTTGATCTGATTGGTCGGAAATGAGGGGGCTCGGCCGAGACTCGCCTATGGAGGCACGAGCTACTTCTTAGGAGAAATAACATGTAAAAGGTATACTACAATGAAAATACAGTATAGGTCAATGTACGGCGCATCAAAGGTTCGCGCCTAATAGCATTACGATGTTAGATGTTGTAATCTGATTGGTCAGAAATACAGGGGCTCGTCAGAGGCTAGCCAATGGATGCACGAGCTACTCCTTATGAGACATAACATATAGTGAAATGTAGATAATAAATAAATGTTACAAAGGGCAAAAATCTCTCCTTGAGGAGAGGAACCAATAAATTGGTCGGTGTGAGGGTTTACTTGCCATTCAGACCTCACTGACTGTTTTGCATAAAGCAAAGGATCATGGGAAAAGAGCTGAGGAGCTCCACAGCGCACTCTATTGGATGTAGTTATCCTCAATTCACATGTAGCTCATAGGAGCCTAGCAATGTGAAAGGCATTTGAGCCAAACCAGTGAAGTTCAACTACAGACAGCTGTTTCGGGCTATTTGCCCCTCGTCAGTGCAGTGTAGAACTTACTGGTTGGCTGGATGAGAGGCAAGAGTGGCTTTATGCAAAAACAGTCAGTGAGGTCTGAATGGCAAGCAAACCCTCACACTGACCAATTTATTGGTTCTTCTTCTCAAGGAGAGATCTTTCCCCTTTCAAAGCCACTCTTGCCTCTCGCCTAGCCAACCAGTAAGTTCTACACTGCACTGACGAGGGGCAAATACCCCGAAACAGCTGTCTGTAGTTGAACTTAACTGGTTTGGCTCAAATGCCTTTCAAATTGCAAGGCTCCTGCGAGCAACATGTGAACTGAGGATAACTACATCCAATAGAGGGTGCTGCGGAGCTCCTCAGCTCTTTTCCCATGAGCCTAAATGTTACAAAGGCATATAAATAAAAGCATATAAATAAAAACGAAAAAGTAAAAACATATAAGTAAAAGAAATAATTATGCAGAAGTCAAAGTACATATAGACGATTTTAGTAGATAAGTTCAACTAATTTGTTTAGTCCTGTTGGATTTATAGTTTGAAGTCGAAACATCCAAAAAGTTTCCTTTTTTGTAGTAACTGAAATCGATTTGTTTTATCAGGCGGTATCTGGTCTATAGGGGTGATGCTCAGGCAGGGAAAAGAGACTGACAGTAGCTGCCTGAGAGGAGAGGTGATGTCTGAGCATGTGCGACCAGGACTGAGGAGCTCTCGTCACTGGTCTTATCCCCTAGAGATGAGCTGTATACTATGGGTCACTAAGGGCGCAGCTAAAACAAAAATGGCGCAGAATTTATAATAATAATGAATGGTGAAAATGTTTATTGCTTAATTTGCAATCTTCACTCGTCAATTTTACTTCATGGAAAAACCCCTTTAAAGATTTTGCTGGGTCTTATCAGATCAGGCCTGTAGTCAGAAGAGGAGGTTATTTCTCCCTGTATTCTCCCAGAAACTGGGTGTAATATATCCGCTCAATTTACAGAGGAAATCAGAAAAAAAAAAACTTATGTAAAAGTGCCCCCCATAAGGTCAGAAAGAAACCTCTGGGAGGCATTTTTAATAACTTTTTTTTTTCTTTGATCTCCCCTGTAACGTGGGCTGATATATTAAAAATATACTAATATATAAAATAACAGTACAAAACGCACACACAACGAACAAAATCTTATTGAAAAAAATTAACAACCCAAATTTTTGGCATTGACTCCCCCAATTCTAAAACTTAACATCACCTAGATATAAATGTCTGTGAGGGAGAAGTGACACAATTACAAAACTCATTTTAGCACCACTTTGGATGTAAAAAAAAAGAAAGAAAGAAATGGGAAAAAAGAGGAAATAAGACTTATTAATTTTTTTAAATGATTTTTCTACATCTTATAAAAAAAAGTATGCAACGTAAAAATAACCTAAAAATAAAACCTTACGTATCACAGACGAAAGGCAAACTGATTAGTTGAATAACTGAGTGCAAGAAAGTGTTATAGTTATCAAACCTGCGTGTATTACAGAAGAGGTAACTGAGACTGGTCAGAAAGAGGGAGAAGTGGCCCGGTCAGGAAGTGGTTAAGAAGCAGAGCTAAGGTCAGATGTGGAACCCTGTGGGTGTCACAGACCTTCTCTTGGCTTTTTTTTTTAGGGGTGATGTCTTTGGGAGGTTTTTAAGTGCTTTTAATCGTCCTTGTTATTTTTAAAAAAATACTATTTTGTTCTGAGCTCACATCAGTTCATGGTACCTGTTTTTTTGCTGTGATGCATCAAGTAATTTGCAGTGAATGAGGCTCGGACTGGCCTCTAGGAGAACAGGAGAAACCCATGGTGGGCCCCTGAGCATGGCAGACCCGGAGTTTCTTTTAACCTACATATTCATAAATGGGAGAGGCAGAAAGACAGAGAGAAAGAGGTAAAATGCAAGAGGCATAGTATAAGAGTCATGTGCAGTAGCTGTAGGTTGGGCTTCCAGATTGACCTCCACTGGTGGGCCCCCAAAACTAACTGCAGTGGTGAGCCACATAATCAACTCCACTGGTGGGCCCCAGAACCAACTCCACTGCTGGGCCCCAAGAATCAACTCCACTGGTGGGCCCCAGAATCAACTCCACTGGTGGACTCCAAGAAACAACTTCACTGGTGGGCCCCAAGAATCAACTCCACTGGTGGGCTACAAAAATCAGCTCCACTGGTGGACCCCAAGAATCATCTCCACTGGTGGGCTCCAAGAATCAACTCCACTGGTGGGCCCCAGAACCATCTCCAGTGGTGGGCCCCAAAAATCAACTCCACTGGTGGGCCCCAAGAAACAACTTCACTGGTGGGCCCCAACAATCATCTCCACTGGTGGGCCCCAAGAAACAACTCCACTGGTGGGTCCCAAGAATCAACTCCACTGGTGGGTCCCAAGAATCAAATCCACTGGTGGGCCACAAAAATCAACTCCACTGGTGGGGCCCAAGAATCAACTCCACTGGTGGACCTAAAAAATCAACTTCACTGGTGGGCTCCAACAATCAACTCCACTGGTGGCTCCAAGAATCATCTCCACTGGTGGGTCACAAGAAACAACTCCACTGGTGGCCCTAAAAAAATCAACTTCACTGGTGGGCTCCAACAATCAACTCCAGTGATGAGAGCCCGAATCAACTTCACTAATGGGCCCCAAGAATGAAATTCCACAGGTGGGCCCTAGGCACCCCAGTCCGACACTGCACTGAATATAGGGTTTGGGTAGCTGATACATAGTGGTCACAGATAAAGTGTTGGTACTGTAATAACTACACCTGTTTCACAAATGAGACCCTCACAATGGGTATGACAAAGCTGCCCCTATCCTAAAACATTACATTACTGGCAATAAAGGAAATGGATTAAAGAGGGTTGTCCAGTGGAAAAAAAAATAGTGTCTAAATAATCTGTTCCCAACAGTTTTGTAATATATACCATTTTCTGTGGGGTCACTGCCATTCTACATCAACTGGAGGAAGCACAGTAGTTCTGTTTATTGTGACAGGAGACCAGGTGATCAAAGAGGTGGGACTTTTTAGGGCAGCTATTAAAGATGTTGTCTCACCACGTGGTTTCACAGAACCACAAGCAGCTTCAGATTCATGCTTCCTGTCACTTCCTGGTCAGATTGTGGGTGGTTCTATAGCAGTGATTAGTATATAAGCTCCATATTGAGAGCTCTTCTAATTGCACTGACATGAGAGCAGGAGATCTTATTTTTAGTGCAGAGGGCTTCACAGCTCAAAGTAAACCTTTGTTTGTTAGGGATAACACACTCTATTCTTAAGCTGTCAGCGTCCTGTGTGCCGACCTGTGGTGACGCCACTTCCTGTTATCAGATTAGAGAAAGAGCAGAGAGAGAAGGGGAGAGCAGGACAGTAACTAGAGCATCTTATGTGCACTCAGAGCAGATCAAATCTTTCTTATAGCCTTAACAAAGCAAAATAAACAAAGCAATGTATTTGGAAAAAGTCTGGGTTTTCAAACAGGAAATGCTGGTGCGTTACTTCTGGGAAGGGAGGCTACATACAGCTCTGAAAATGAGAAAATTATACAGAAAATATCACAGGGAGACGTGCAAGCCATTCGAGGTTCGCACACACACACACACACACACACACCACACTCAGACACACACACACATTTACATTTTTATTCTTTTTTTATTTTCCTAATTAGTTGGCTGGGAAACCCATTTCAGAAATTAATCAGCACTTAAAGCTTAGAAGATTGTATGATGTTAAAGAGCTAAAACTCGTGAGGTCATTGGCTTCGCGTCATTTTTTTTTTGCCTTCTTCTGGATCTACACTGTAGTATTATAGGCTGGATTAGATGAGCATCTGTTTTTTCAGCCTCACTAAGCCGTCACCTATAGCAAGGTTCAGTTTTTTAGCATTGTGCTGTACCTAAATCTCCTGGCCAAGGCAGAGTCATTCCTGGAACAACCCAGAATTCGGGGCACAGTCTCTCCTGAGATACACCCCTGCAAAATGCAGCCTGGTTACAGTCCTTTCTTTAGTAGTTTCACACCTTGTAAAGCAACTTTCATCTCCTTTTGTTTTTACAGAAATGATTGAGCCAAGATCAAGAGGAGGAAAAACGACAGAAGGCAAAATTTCCACTGGACGAGAGACGCTCCGGTTGAGATCTAAGGGTCCTGCCACCGTGGAAGAAATGGTGAGTGTTGTCTTTGTTCTCCACAGGATGTCAGTATCAGACCGTCAGGAGTCATTCAAAAACAAAGTGTTGCTGCGGTTCTCACATCTACATATAAAATCCAAAAGTCACCACAAATTTGGGATACAGGACATAAAAACTTCATTTATTACAAAAAAAGGGGTACAACTCAATGCATTTTGTGCAGGCATGAAACGCGTAGAGTTGTACACCCTTGTATCCTGAAATTGTGGTGACTTCTGGATCATATATGTGGATGGGAGCACCGCAGCAGTACGATCCTTTGTGCTCTGGAGCTCTGCTGTCAGCAGCTCCAACCAATTCTACCTCGTGACAACTGTGCTGAGTGCGGTGCCTCTTTTGTATGCACAACCCCCTAAGGTGAGTGAAATATCTCACCATCTAAGATTGCCATCGTGTTCTGTACTTACTACACTGGGAGAGTGCCGCTCTGTTCTTCTATCTTTCTGTGACAGGCTGTGGAAGTTGGAGTATGCAGGGGGATTATTGTTAATGTGAGCTTGTATAACCTTTTGCAATAGTTTATTTGAATAGTTTTATAAAATTTTCAGAAAAACACATTGTTCTCATATACAGAACATTTATAAAGTGCAGGGCGTCTCCCTCCCCTCCAACCTGCAAAGATGTGCAAATTCTTTAGCTGGAATGAAATGCCTGGTGAATTCCAAAAACCTGAGAACACCCCATCTATATGTTCACTTTCATTTTTTTTTACTTTTCTATCTATCTCCTATCTATCTATCTATCTATCTCATATCTATCTATCTCATATCTATCTATCTATCTATCTATCTATTTATCTATCTATCTCATATTTATCTATCTATCCCATATTTATCTATCCCATATCTAACTATCTATCTATCTATCTATCTATCTATCTATCATCTATTTATCTATCTATCTATCTCATATCTATCTATCTATCTATCTCTCATATCTATCTATCTCATATCTACCTATCTATCTATCTCATATCTATCAATCTATCTATCTCATATCTATCATTCTATCTATCTCATATCTATCTCATATCTATCAATCTATCTATCTCATATCTATCATTCTATCTATCTCATATCTATCTATCTATCTATCTATCTATTATTATTATTATTATTTATTTTAAAGCGCCATTGATTCCCAAAGGGGCTGTACATTCGAGGGTGGGTTACATACATAACATATGTAAAAAGAGTCATGATAAGTGATTAATGCAATTGGCACAAACAGGGGGGAGAGGCCCCAAACCCGCGGGGGCCCTTTAAAAATCTACAAGGGGGGGGGGAAAAAGGACAGGAGGTGAGGGGCAGACAATATTTTTCTCTTATCTATCTATTATTCATATCTATTATCTATCATTATCTATCTATTATCTATCTAGTGGGGAAGGGGGTTTTTAAAAAATTTTGGCCCCAGCCCTTTTTTTAAAGACTAATTTTAAGGGGGCTTGTTCACATGGCTTTTTTGGTTTTTCCAATTTTTTAAATTTGTTTTGGAGCCTGAAAAAAACACATTCAAAAACACACTCAACACACACTACACCCCACCACACACACACACACACACCACCCCTCACCATAAAACTCCACCACACACACACCACACAACAAACAAAACACACCCCACAAAACAAACACCCCAAAACACACTCACACACTCACACACACACTCACAACACCCCCAAACCCACACGCGCACACTCACCACACACGGGGCACACACACACACACTCAAAACACACACACAACACACGCACACACACACCACACTCATTCACACACATTAACATTTTTAAAATTTTTTTATTCATTCTATCTTTTTATCTCATACCCTATCTCTATCTATTTCTATCTATTATCTACTTTTTCCTCTTTTTATCATGCTATTATCTATCTATCTATCTATCCCCATATCTATTATCTACTTTTTTAATTATCTATCAAATCTATCTATCTCATATCTATTTTCTATCTATCTATCTATCTATCTATCTATCTATCTATCTAGTGTGAAGAGGGTTAAACAATTGGCACCAGTCCTTTTATCTAAGACGTCACTTTAAGGGCTTGTTCACATGGCGTTTTTGGATCCAATTTTAAATCTGTTTTGGGAAAGCTAAAAAAACACATTAAAAAAACACACACCAAACCAACCTCACACACACACACACCAACATCCCAACACACACAACCACACAACCCCTCACACACAAAACTCACACACACACCCACTCAACACACACACCACACTACACACACACCACGCGCACACAACACACACTCACACACACACACCAGGGCAAACACACACTCATTCCACCACATTAACATTTTTTTTATTATTTAATTCTATCTATCTATCTACCCTTTCCCTTTTATCTATCTCAAAATTATCATGATATCTATCTATCTATTCATATCTATTATCTTTCTATTTTTTCTTTATCTATCTACCCATCTACCCTTATCAAATCTCATTTTCTATTATTTTTCTATTTATTATTTATTTCTATCTATCTATCTATCTTAACCCTATCTATCTACTATCTAGGGGAAGGGGTTTTTTTTAAAAAATTTGGCCCCAGTCCTTTTTCAAAGACGTCCTTTAAGGGTTGTTCCATGGCGTTTTTGGGGGAATCCAATTTTAAAGGGGGTTTTGGGACGGGAAAAAACATTCAAAAACGCATTGGCGATCGGACCCTTTTCAAAAGCAAAATGTTGCTGCAGCACTCACATCCACATGTAAAATCCAAAAGTCGCCACAATTGTGGGATACAGGACATAACTTAAAAACTTAATTTGTTAAAATTTTGAAAAAAAGAATGTAAAATTTTAAACCGGGGTTTCGGGGGCTGCCCCTTTAAAACACTGGGAAAGAGCGCCGTTTCTCATGCCAGTGCTATGAGGTCCCCAATGATAGGGTGTTCAGCAAAAAAGTGATTTAGCCATTTTACTTCATATCAGCATAGACTTAAAAGGATGTTCCCACCACGGATTTCGATGGCATATCACTAGGATGTGCCATCAAGAGCTGATAGGGGGGGGGGCCCCAAACCCCCTCTGCCCCCAAAAACCCTAGAAGTGTCAGCCCAGAAGGGGAGACCCCGGTCGGGCCCTTGCACAGTTTTTTTCCATTTTGTTCTTTGAGATTTGCTTTCAGGGGCGCTGTTTTTTAACTGTATTTGTGCTGCGCATGTTCGGCCACCTCTCGTTTTTTGCACAGGAAGTTCAGGGCCCTAAAGTGGGGGGGGCCCCAGAGGTTCCCCCTTCTTGAAAAAGTAAAAAAAAAGGGTTTGGGAAAAGGGTTTGTTTTTGAAAAGAAGTTAATTTTCCCCTTTGAAACCGCTCCACCCCAGTGGGGGAACGTGGTACTCCCCGAGATGAACATCCTTTGTTTTTTCCGTGCCTCGAAAGCCAATACAGGCCTCAGTGGTGTCCTGCTGTTGAAGGGGTGTGTGACGGTGGGGCCCCGGGGTTTGGGGCTGAAAACC
Organism: Phyllomedusa bahiana; assembly: GCA_025379985.1. Classification (NCBI taxonomy): domain Eukaryota; kingdom Metazoa; phylum Chordata; class Amphibia; order Anura; family Hylidae; genus Phyllomedusa; species Phyllomedusa bahiana. The sequence goes on along the minus strand of JAODAL010004828.1, from coordinate 6,681 downwards.
CAGGGTAGGCAGAGGTAGTAAACAGCTTAGCGGCCTGCATATCCAGGTGGGTGTGTCGTTCCCAACCCACCACCTGGTTTTCAGGACCAGGAGGGAGAAACTAAAAAACTTTGGCCCTTTACTTAGATTTTAGTGCGACTGCGGCATTTAGGCAGTTATGCAGGAGGAGGTGTCCCTTTTCCATCACTCAATTGTGACACAATCATGGCAGCCAGGAGCCTCATGAAGGCCTCCAGGTCTGCCCTCTTACTGCTGTTATTACACCTTGCCGGAGGTGATATTTCCACACTATTCTGCTATGCATTAGTATTGCAGAACAGTTTAAAAATTTTTGTTTTTTTGTTTGCCCCCCCTGGGGGTAAAAGTCCCCTGGTGGACTAAAATTTTAAAAAAAAAAATTTTTAATTTCCAAAAAAATGTATTTTTAAAATTTAAATTTAAAAACCCCCCAAATTTGCGATTTTACAAAAAAAAAAAATTAAACAAAATTTGGAAATTCCCCCGATTGAAAAAAGTTTTGGTCTATTTTTCTTTGTGAGGAAAGGGGACAGAAGTCACCCCCCTTTAGTTCTTCCCCAAAAATCCACTCAGTTTTTGCAGTTTGGGGGACGTCCCCCAAGCTCCCCATGGCTCGAAACATGTCTTGAGGAAGCATCAAAAAAAACAAATGCTCACCCTGGGGCAGGGCACCCAAAAATTTATCAAATAACTGTTTTAAGGGCCCCCCTACAGCCAAATCAAATGTGCCTCCCCATTAATTTCCTTTTTTTTTAACATATCAGGGGGGCCCTTTTTGATTGGGGCCCCATGAAAGGAGAACTGCCCGAAATGCCCTTTTTGCCCCCCCTGTCAAAAGGGGAAAAAAAACCCAGCAGGGAGTTGAGCCTCAAAGGGTTTTGTCTTTTCATTTGGGTTGGGCCCCTTACCCAAGTGAAATGCTCCAGACACAGGCATAAAAAGAGGGGATGGGGGGCACAGCGGAGTGGGGGGATTTCATAAGGGAATTGTGGAAAAAAACCAATGCCCCCTTGGAAAAACCCCTTTTTATATTTTTTAATATAAAAACATCCCACACACAAAAAGCTGCCCCTCCTGCTTTTGTAGAAGCTGGGGGACGGGGGGCAGGGCGGAAAGGATAATGTTTCAAGGAACGGGCGTTTGGGCGGGGTTTTTTGGTATCAGTGGGTAGTTGGGCCCCCATCCAGTTCTGTTTGGTCCCGGGGGCCCTTGGGGTTCTGCCCCCATATCCCTCCACTATTTTGACCCTTTTCATTTTTCCAAAGGGCCAAAAAAAACAGCAAGGCCGGGGGAGGGGAGGAGAGTGCGGGACCGCCCAAAGGGGGGTTGGGGGGGGTTTTGAAGGGGGGTGTGAAGGGGGTGTGCCCGGGGGATGTCACTTTTACATTTAAAATTAACCCAAACCCCAACGGGGCCCAAGGGTTTTCTCCTTTGGGAAAGGGGGTTTAAAACCGAGGGGTACCAAAAGTGCCCAAAAACCAGCGGGCTGTTTCCACCCCTTTGAAATTCCCGGCAAAAGGCCAAACCAAAGGTAAATGGATCTTTTTTGCAGCTTTCTATTGTTTTTAACCCCTCCCCCCTATTGTAGCTGCACCTTGATAATATCTGTTTGATTATCCCCCCTTTGTTTGTTTTTTTTGGTCTAGTTGCTCAAAAAGGCAAAAAAATCTTTAAATTTTAATCCTGAGTGGGTTGTTTTTTCTTCCCAAACCCAATCTCAGTTTCCCTTATTTTCGGTTCTAAAATACCGCCCCCCAAAGGGTAGGTTTTCCAGGGCCTGGTTATAAGTCGTAAGGGGGGGAAACCGGGCTTTTAAACCCAATGGGGAAAAATGGTCCCAGTCAAACCGGGTTTGGCAGGATTTGTTTAAATGGTAGGGGGTTTAAACGGTTTCTTTCCTCTCGAACTCCATGGGTCTTCCTTTGCCCGTTTGGAGGGGGGTTTTAATGTGAAACTGTACCAGCTGACCATGCGTACCCCCGGGGGAGCGCAAGTCCGAATGGAGAATCGCTTTTTGGGAAAAAGATCTGGGTTCTTGTAAAATTATAGCCTACAGAACGCACAGGGGCAATCAGCTGCCTCAAAGGGCAAGAAAGGATATCGGGGGTTTTTTAAAAAAGGGGCCCGGGGACTGGGCGAGACAAGGATGAAATTCTACCGCTGTATAAAACATTGGTGCCAAACCCCAAATTTGAAAATCTGTTCAGTTCTGGGCCCCAGTTTATAGAAAAGATGTTAAAGGGGCTAGAGAGAGTGCAAAGAAGGCAACCAAAATGATTTAAAGGGGGAATTTGGGGGATCTTTGTTGTAAAGGGGGAAAAGGGTTTGTAGAATTGAACTTATTTTTTTTTTTGAGAGAAGACCCGGCCCCCGGGGAGACTTGATTAATTTATATAAATATTTAAAATTTGGGCCCTTTTAAAAAGTATGGGGAAAAAAATTTTTTATGGGAAAACCCCCTCAAAAGGGCAAAGGGGAAAATTCCCCTTTGGCTAAAAGAGAAAAAAGGAAATTTAATCTCCCGAGGGGAAAAACCCTTCTTAAAAATAAGAAAATGGGAAACTGTGGAATTTGCCCCCTTTAGGAGGGGGCACGCAAAGGGAAAAGATGAGGGTTTCACGAAAGGCCTTTGATAATACCCGAAAAAAAAAGAAATTAATTTCAATAAAGTAGCCCTTTTTAAAAAATTTGGATTCCCCCGGGTGGGGGTGGCGGGGCCCGGGGGGCGGATAGGGGTTCCCCCGGAGAGTTGGTTCTTTTCTTGTGGGTTTTTAGGGGGGATTTTTTCCCCCGTGGGGGGGGTTGGGTTAAATCCTTGTCTCCCTCCCTTTACCCACATTTTCTCCAAACCCCTTTGGTTTTAACTTGATGGACAAATTTTTTTTTTTCAACCGTTCTAACTATTTAAAATATTTAAAGTACCCGAGTTGGGGTGTGACCCTCGAAATGGGGGTGGCCATTTCCCGACAAAAAAAAAGGGCCTTTTTTTTCCCGGGATGGTGAACGCTTTTAAGAAAAATACTCCAAATCCCGTTTTTTTTTATACGTTTGCCTCGTCAAAAATTGGAATAAAAAAAATTTTAAAAAAGGTTCAAGGTATTGGGAAAAAGGCCCAATGAAAACCCCCTTGTGTTCAAAAACATCCCCGCCCTTTACAGGGTCCGGTTTGATGGGGGCGAATAAAAAAGTTATTTGGGTTCAAAAATAGTGCTGCAAAAAAAAAAAAAAATTAGTTGGAATTGTTTAAACATATATAACACCCTTTAAAAAATCCCTGGGGAAAACCCAGCTTTAGGCGGGGGTTTTGTCAAATTTAGGACCGGGATTTAAGTTTTTCTGGGAGTGGAGGTTTGGGGGCCCATTTGCCTATTTGTTCTTCTAAATGTCTTGTCCTGGCCCCGGACTGATGAAAAGTGATGGCATTAGCGGAGGGCCCCTTTGGAGAAACGTGGAATGAGGGCCCATTTCGACGGAGTAAACTTTTTCTATTTTTTAACCCCCCCCCCGACCCCGCAGTTTTTTTTTTTTTTTATACCAGAATTTGGGCACACCCTTTTTAAGGGCTAAATTTTTTGGGGGAAAAGGGGCAAAATTTCCCCGGGCGCATTTTTTCCGAATGGAAAACCCTCCCCTTTCAATTGGGCAAGCTTTAAAAATTCCTCCCAAAAAGGACGGGGATATGTGCAAGCACAAAGTTATTTCGGGGGGCCCGGGAGGTTTTTAAAAAACCCGCGGGCGGAAAACCCCCTTTTCAGTGGGGACTGTGCACAGGTTTTCCCTAGAGCCCCCTTGTCTCGTTTGCAAAACGGTTTTTCCCCCACATTTGAAAAACCCCAAACCGCCCGAAAAAAAAGGGTGCCCCAAACCCCTTTCCCTTTGGGGGGATGCCCCCAAAACTGTAAAGGGTTATAATATTTAGGGGGAAACTATTACAGTTTAAAAATTTTGCTTAAACCCCCAAGATCACGACCCTTTTATGCAGCAGTTTTTGGGTGATAATTTCCCCGTCTATGAAGGTTCTTGACACGTTATCAGGGGAGCTCCGCGGGTGGGAAGGGCGCCCCTGGGGTTTCTTGGGTTTAGTGTGTTCAAATACCCGTAAGAAAAGCGATGTCCTTTCTCCCTTTAGATGCGGGAGAATTTGGGGAGCACCCGACTGTACTGCAAAAATCTGCCCTCAGGTCCTTGGTCTGGGTATACATCTGGCTGCGATGTGTCACAGCCCCGTGCAGCTTTAAATAACCCAAAATATGACATTGCTGACTCACCCTGGGTATAGTCGGGAAAAATAACATCCGCAACTTTCTACAAATTTTTCATAAGGTATTTAAATGTTTTTTTCTAATGTGCCCCTTCCCCAGGACACTTTTTTTCCCCCGGGATTTTACATAAACAGGGTTTTAAAAAGTTGTTTTACCCTTTTTCTCCATCTACCAGTTTTGTTTTTTCACCGAGGGTATTAAAGGGGACATGTTTATACAAGGCTGCGCCAGTAGTCTGGCGTTTTTCAAAGGGCCAAAAAAATGGCGCAGCCCCCCTTTGTTTAAATTTGGGAACGCCCCGTTCACACGGCGGTTTTTTTGGGCCCCGGCTTCGCCAAAGGTTCCCGCGGCCCTTTAAACCCCTCAGACCTTGCGGGCTCCCGCCGGGGGGCGCCCGGCCGGGGGTTTGGGGGGCGGCTTGCGCCGGGGTTTTTCCCCCCGGGAATTTAATTTGCGGGGGGAAAAAACCCCGCGCGAGGGCCCCGGCCCCGCCGCGCACCACCCGTGGCGACGGCCGCGGCAGCACCGCGAGGGCCCCCCGCCAGAGCACTCCCTGTCAAAAATTGACAGGAGTGTTTTTTCCCCCACGCGCCCGGGTTTTCCCCGCGGGCCCCGAAGCTGCGGCCAAAAACCCCCGGCGTTGGGGGAAAAATTTAAAAGCGGTTTCCCCCAGGAAACCTTTTTAATAAAATAGGCAGATTTGGGGGCGGGAACCGCGTCGGAAAAAACCCCCGGCCCAAAACCCCCGGGGGGGCCCCCCCAAACTGGGCCCTTGGGGGAAACGGGAAACATAGGGGCATCAATGTCAGGCGCATTGCAGAGCCCCCGCTTTCCCTTTGTAATGCGGCCCCGTGATCAGGGGCCGTGCAGGAGGGGTCGCCCCCAAGGAAAAAAAACGAAGTCCATTTATAGTTCATCGGGAAATCCAGGCACATTACTGTGGAAAAAGGGAGAGCCTTTAAAAGTGGGGTTTTCCGAGCCTGAAGTGTTTGCTTTGTAGTAGGGGAAAACGGGAAAAACTATGACCCCCAGTAGAAAACGGTTTTATAGGAAACAAGCACATTCTACAAAAATAATGCGTGCAAAAAAAAAAAAAAAAGCCGTTGGGGGACCCAAAAAAAACCTTTCATTGTCGCCCTTAGTGACTAAAAAAGTTTTTGAACATTTTAAAAAAGAGCCCCGTAAAGGCCGGAAAATTGCTTTATTAGGGTATGCCAAAAAAGACAGGGATTTTAGTAAGATTTTCGCCGGTTTCGTATTTTGAATTGGCGAAAAATCGCCGGTTTTCACGCGCTTAAAAGTAGGCCACAGCTCGGAAATTTTTTCCCGGTCGGTTTTTTAAAAACTGCCGGGGTTTTCCCGCGGATTTTTAAAAAAGCTGCATATTCTGCCCGGGTTGCCGTGCCCTTCCAGTGCATTCAAAGGAAGGTCCCACGGCAAATCCAAAAAAAAAGACCCTGGCTTTTAGTGCAAAAACTGAGCCCAAAAAAATTTTTGGTCCAGCCCAATTTTTTAAAATTTTTGTTGGATTTTGAAAGCCCAAATTTTTTGATTGTGTGTAATCTCCCCTCTAAAACGCCCGTTTCACATAAATACTGTGGGGAGTTAGCTTTCATCTCCCCTTTACCTTCCTCCTATTTCTATTTACAGTTTTAAACCCGATGGTTTTTTTGGGGGTAAGGAAGCTTTTGAAAAATTAAAAAAAAACCTGCAGGTAAAAAATTTTTGGGGGAAAAATTTACTTTGCTGCGGTATGAAAGGCAAATTTTGGATGACTTTGTTTACATTTGGGAGTCATTTTCCAAAAACGGGATTTTTTTTAAATGTTGCAAAATTGTCCCCTGTCATAGGTTTCCCAAAAACAAAAATTCAAGGAACAAGTAATAGGTCATTAAAAAAGTACGGGCCCCAAAACTATTTTTTTCCTTTTTTCCCCCATGCATTTGAGGGAAATAATTGTGATTCTAAAAGATCCCTTTTTGGGGCCGTCCAGTTTACAAAAAAACCCTTTTTTTAATTAAATTTGTTGCGTTGGGTATTTTGATTTACACCCAAATTTGCCCGTTCAGAAAGCAAATACAAAAAGAGCTCCCTCTTCGGAGGACCAACCATGTCCCAAAATTACAATAATTAAAACATAAAAAAATTAAAGCAAAAAAAATTTTAGACCCCAATCCCCTGGACCTCAATTTTAAAAATTTCCCCATTGTAGTCCTCGACTTTGGGTTTTTGAGGTTAGGTTTTCAAACCCGTATTTTAAAAAAAAAACAAAAAAAAATTAGAACATGCTCAAACTTAAAAATTTTATTTTTGAAGTCAATGTGGGGAATGGAAAATGCCCGAAAAACTTTTTGCGTTTTTTTTTGGAATGGATTTTGGCGTGGAAACCGCTTTTCCCTAA